>JBAMBL010003111.1:600000-902327 GCA_037043405.1 Drosophila subquinaria | reverse complement strand
CACACTGGGGTGAGAGACCCCAAAAGCGACGATTAATTCAACCGTCCAAAAATTTGACCATGTTATAATTTTTTATTTTGTATTGGATCAATAAAAGTACAAATCAATAACTTTTGAGTATTCCGTAGAGTATATTTTTTAAAAAAAATTTTTTTTCACACAATTTTCGATATTTCTTTTTTCACAGCAAATTTCCATAATTTTCAACACTGAAACTTTCCCTTATCTATTATATACGCATGTAGACTATATTCATGAAGAATAATAAGAATCGGTTGACTATATTATATATCTGCCATAGAAAAAACGTCCTAAAAATTCATGAAAATTTTTTTTTTTTTAGAAATAAAAAAGGGTGTCATATATAATTCAAAGTTTATTAATGATAAAAAAAATTATAAATAAAAAAAAGTTTAAATAGTATATACGTTAATCGGACTCGATATAATTTTCGATTTCTTCTTCTTTGAATTTGCAAGATCTAAAATAGTGTTCGTAAAAATGCAATGATACAGGTCAGCTAACATCTGTTGTAATACGACAAGCATACACATTTATTACAAATTTAAGTATACATATATATTATATCTAATGACGTGGATCACAATTAGACGTTCACTGTTTATAAGAGTACACTATTATATACGCTTTACTTCGCTTTCCATTTATCAATAAAATAAATTTAATAATCAAAGCTGAGCTTAAAGTTAATCTCTAACTTTGTCTTGCTAATTGCAATTGACAGACAGCTTACAGCTGACCAAAACAGCTGACAAACACAGCTGACCGAAACAGCTGACCACTTAGAAATGAAAAAGTAACTCTGATTTTGGGGCAGAACGGGGCGCAAAACCCCTTGGAGGGCACTTAGACAGATATGTTACAAATTTAATGAAGAAAGAATGGTTACGTTTGGTTACGTTTGAAGCAACTTTTGCCTATCTAAAGATAAAAATACCTCTAATTTCACAGGTACTATTTATTTAAATTTTTTTCATATAATTACTAAAATTTTCGATTCAAAAAAATTTACGAAAATTGTTAAGGATTCAAATTTATTGTTTCCATTTTCAAAAACTCTTCTTTGCTTATTTTGTACGTGAAATTCGTCATTAAAAGTGACAAAAAATATAATTTTTTCGTATTTCGAAAAACAAAAACACAAAGTTTCAACTTTGGCGTAACATTACAGGGTTTCTATTAGACATAGAGCGATAATTTGTTCACTCCATAATGCAGAATTTTATCTACTTTGACCACATATTAATTTGATTCTGCAACTCCAAAATTTGTATTTTGAATTAATCGTCACTTTTGGGGTCTCTCACCCCAGTGTCGTCGCTCTGCCGCTGCCGCTGCCACGCCCCTTTCAGCCTCAAAGTAGGGCACAACCGCACAACGCCCCCAACTGGCAGCAGCTTTTAACGCACTGTGTAACTGTAACATGCAATTATATTTAATGATGATGTTTATTGTATAATGTACTCACCCACACATAAACACACATACACTCACAATCACACACACTCATAGTATATACAAGTTCACACATACCTACCTACACATCGAGTTTATTATAATCATATCATGATTTTTTATCTCTGGCATATGGGCAGGCCCCATTTGAATTTCCAGAATTGATTTTGTATTAACTGAATTCAATTATTTATAATGCATTCAGTCAGCATTATAAAATAAGTCAACCTACTCACTCGCATTTATTATAGCCGATTATAGCCAGCGACAGCTGCTGAACGACGCCTCATATTTCACGCAATCAGGAATTTAGTTAAGCCTAACAAATCCTCACAGCTGCCGCAGACCGACCGACGGCTTTGCCACAGACCACTCAAATCTGGCTATGAGGTGTACGATGACAACATTACTGTTAACGGAATAGTTGACCACTGTTGGAGACACTTGCGGAATGGTTTTCAAATAATGGGAGTGAGAGAGAGAGCAAACTAGTTCTGCAACAGAGTAGCATAATAATACGATGTACCATACTTGCGAGAGAGTCCTTAAAAAAAGCTTTTGATGAGCTTTAAGCAACTTTAAGTTTATCAAATATGTACGGCGTAAACTATTCTATCATTAATGACCTGTATCAGAGAGTTTTATATAGATTTATCTCCACTTTGTACTGTAATTTAAAGGATATTTCACCATTAGTCATTAGATCAGAAAGTGGTTCAGCTTTTTTAGATAGAAACTAATTTCTATGTTTGCAAGAGTATTTCATTTGCAATATACTCTTACCTTGAGATATCCTAATTTGCTGTTGCTTCTTCTTCGTCTTCCTCTTCATCTACTTTGGCTGTTGACAACCGCAAGGCAATTAACGCTAAGCACCACAAATCCTTGCGGCGACTCCTTAAAATATTCTGTCAAATAAGAAGGAAACTTTCAAGTTGCTTGCACCCAGAACCACCGCTCTACACATACATGTGTTGATGTTGCTTGTAAGCGGCTATCCGCTGGAATGAATCCAATTATGTGCTTAATCACTGAGAGTGAACGAGACAGAGATTATGAAAGAGGTCCCTTTAAGAGGAGGAGTATGGAAAAGGACTCGCTGACAATGCCGGCCGAACGAGTAGAGTAGACGGAGTCAGTGAAAGAGTCGCTCATCCACTTGAAGCATTTATTTGAGTCACATGTGCGTAACGCTTTCGCTTACACTCTCGCTGCCAAGCATGTGGCATGCGGCATGTGGCAGGGCTTAAGGCATACGGCTGGTCGCTCAGTCCTGAGCCTTTAAGCATTAAATACTTTAACACACAGGCGCCGTTAAAATTTATTCATGGTCGTTTTAAATGCTGGCGGGCAACGGGGTGCTGACACGGACAGCGTCTGTCGACTTGACATGCAAATAAAACACTCAGTGTGTGTGTGTGTCAGTATGCATGTGTGTGTTCGTGTGTGTGTGATTGCTGCTCGAGCCATTTTTTTATTCATGCTGCCTGCTCTTTGCTTTTGACGCTGTTGTTGGTGTAGTTGCCATTTGTTAAGCATGCTTTTGAAAAGCTATTGAATATGTTACCCCAGCCACCCCTTGAGAGGGGTGTCCATTTTAATGGCGATTTTTCACACTCATTTGCCACTGCCTTTCACTTACTAGGGAAGTGTATAACACATTTATCGTGCGGGTTGTACACTAACATTTCCACAGACTCACACATTTTGATAGGTATACGTTTCTTAGAGCATATATTAAAAACATTATATCTGCTGCCTTGCCACGAAAATTCCAGCAATATATCTGAATTTATTTAGCAAACTATTCATATTCTAACAATAAATGATATATTTTCTTATTTAAAAATATAACAAACTAGTCGGCGGTGCTACAGTCGAGCGGTACTCGACTGTCGGAGACCCCGTACTTGTTATAAAGATATCTCAAACAACAAAAAGATTTTCATACTAAGACTTAATTTGGACTGATCGTTCCTATGGCAGCTATATGATATAGTAATCCGATTTCAATCAAATTTGGTCAGTATGTATAGTACCATGCCAAATGCATAATCTGTCAGTTTGGTTAAGATATCTCAAACAACAAAAAGATTTTCATACTAAGACTTTATTTGGACTGATCGTTCCTATGGCAGCTATATTATATAGTAATCCGATTTCAATCAAATTTGGTCAGAATGTATGGGACCATCTTTTATGCATACTCTGTCAGTTTGGTTGAAATATCTCAAACAGCAAAAAAGTTTTCCATACTAAGACTTGATTTTCAACTGATTGTTCCTATGGGAGCTATATGATATAGTAGTTCGATTCCAACCAAATTTGGTCAGTATGTATGAGACCATCTTTTATGCATATTCTGTCAGCTTGGTTGAAATATCTCAAACAACAAAAAAGATTTTCATACTAAGACTTGATTTTCGACTGATTGTTCCTATGGCAGCTATATGATATAGTGGTCCGATCCAAAATCTAAAACAAACTCGATCTGCTCTTAATATATACGAGCCTACATACCAAGTTTGGAGTCTCTAGCTCTTATAGTCTCTGAGATCTAGGCGCTCTTACAGACGGACAGACGGACGGACGGACAGACGGACAGACGGACAGACAGACATGGCTATATCGACTCGGTTGTTGATGCTGATCAAGAATATATATACTTTATGGGGTCTGCCACGCCTCCTTCTGCCTGTTACGCACATTTTTTTTTGTGACAAAGTTAATAGACCCCTTTACTTTTTTAAAGTACGGGGTCTAAAAATATCTACATACAAATAAATAAATATGCATATTTCAATTTTATTTAACTTTCTATCTCAATTTTATCTGTTCCTAATTATTTCGTTTTTAAAATTAATTACTTTCTAAGATATACTCTTATCTAATTTCACCTATACATCCAAATTGACTAATCTCATATTTGTAGAGTATACAAACTCTAATATGTATATTCTCGTCGCTTCATTTAGATTTTTTCTGCCCTTTCAGTGCTGACTGTGTGCTGTGCCCCATGGGGACGATGACTCTAGGGCCCGCTGTGATCCAATCATCGGTTAAATGGCGAGTAAAGTGGATGGAATGGAGATGGAGATGGGATGCCCTTGGCTTTCATTAGTAGTTCCCCCTGATAGCGTTTGTTTCAATCGATGTATCCGCTGAAAGCCCTATTCAACACTTTGGTACAACCGGTGCCACATTGATAAGGTGCTGCTCCTCTCGAGAGCAGATATTTTAACATTTAATTTTAATTTAAAACAGAGGAAAAGTGTGGTCGCTTTTCAGGCTCGAGACATGCGTAAAATATTTGTCACACCCAAGGCAAAGTTCGGTTGAAGGCAGTGGAAGATGACAAAGGGGAAAGGCACCCCGATTTTCATGTCAAACCCCTCCTACCCTGAGATTCGAGTAAATTACTTGCTTGGCATTTGATTTGCTTAAAGGTTAAGTGACTGTGACATGAGAGTAAAAGGAAAATGTGCACAGATTCAAGTGCACAGGCGGTCGACGTTACGTATACGTAATGTCAAGTGAGTTCATTCTGGGGTTTTATGCTTGTTTGTTTGCCTTTTACATTTGGTAAATAACTAGGCAGCACATAGTTTGCATTTTGAAAAACACTCGTACTCTCTTCTCTCTCTCTCTCTCTCTCTCTTTACAAGTTTGTGTTTGTCAAATACGAAAATTTTGTGGTGAAATTTTAATATAATTTGCGTAGATTTGAATACGGCAAACGTAACTGACTTTTGGCATTTGCAATTAGTAAATGGCATTTGCAATTGGCAATTAACAGACCTCTAGGGAATTTCACTTTCACCAGATTCAAGTTAGACACGCGCACAGCAGTTGGCATTTCCTCATCCGTTTTGCTTTGTTAGACGGCTTCCGATTTCCGGGTAACTTTGATTGCATTTGTCTATGTGCGATTTCAATTTCATTGCACCCATTTCCATGGATTTTATTCCACCGCCATTGTCGTCGCTGTTGTTTTTGCTGCCGCTGTTGAGTTCTAGAGAGCGCCAACTGCACTTAAAATGTTTATAAAGTTTTTTATTTACTTTATTTGTTTTGTTCGCTCCGCTGTGCGCCATCTTCAATTCTATTTTTGCCAACGTCTTAGTTCCTGACTTTGTTGTTGCTGCTCTCTCTTTCTCTCTCTCTTTCACTTTCTTCGTCTGTCTCTCTCACTCCAGTTGTGTGGGTTTCATTGTTGCGCCGACTTACAGTTGCGTAGCTATTGTATTCGTAGTTGTTATTTGCGCCTGGAACTAAGCTTTTAATTTCGTTCAAATTTGCGTTTCCGGCTTGGCGTGTAACCAAGTAACCGCTAACTGCAGCATTTTGTTGACTACAAACTATTGTGGCCCAAGACGCCATTGAGAGAGTGAGTAATCTAATCTAAAGGAAACCCTGAAAAACTAGTTCTAAAGCAAGATGAATTCTAAACTCCGTAGCTACATAAAAGCATTTAAGGGATAGAATATCGCTCTGCAGATCACCTTGGGGCATCTTTAAATTTTGCCTTTAAAATTTCCAAATGTGCTCATACACTTCTTTGATGTTGCAAGATGTTTAATAGATTTTCGACCCACTCTACTTTTTAATTAAATTATGCCCCAAACAAAAATCCTTTAAATTTTGTTCACAATGAACTGCATATGAACAAAGCCAAAATTTTTGTATTTAATAAAATAAATTTGATGGCGTCCCCATACTTAAAAAAATAGCTTATTACACCCTTAGGAAAACAGCTATACTTTACTATTAATACTAGGAAAAATCAAATTAAGAAATGAATTTTCCTTTGAAGTGATAAATACTGAAGGCTTACGCATATACTAAAATCATACAACTTACCAGTTTAGCTATAAACTTTCAAACAATTTTACAATTGCTGCGGGCAATCGAACCGAACCAAACCGAACCGACTTGAAGAGAGCCTGAACCCATTCCAATGTCCATTCGTTGAGAGCCCGAAAATGTTGCACTAAGTATCTGCTTGTTATTGGCATTTGCTGGCATTAACATTTTAATGTCGCCCACCGCAGGCTGCAGGGTCCTTTTGTGAGGCCCTTGAGGCAAGGAGGAGTCCTTTTGTACTCTGCCAATTCATTTGGCTTACTCTCGATTCCTTTTTTCTCTTTGTTTCCATTGGCCCTGTTCTTTGGCTCTGTATGTTTTGCAACTTTTTTGTTTACATTTGCTTGCTGCCCGTTGTTTTTGCTGTTTAAATATGCCGCAGTATTTAGCATGACAACGACTTTGACAACGACAACGAAAACGACAACGAGAACGACAATGTTGTTCACCCGTTTCCCATCCAATTCACAGCAGACCTCAGTCCTTACACATGGCCACAGTTCAAAGAACTTTCACGTAACTGCCAATAATTCAGTTGGTTTTTTATATTTTTTTTTTTGTTGTTTTTGGTCCCTCATTTTGTTTGCATCTCTCACTCTTTCGTCCAACCTGTCCACTTTACTGTTGTTACTTTGTTTGCCTGCGGGTTGTGCATGTTTTTATGGAATTAATTAAAACTTTCTGCTCATTTGCAGTTACAGAAAATAAGACATCTCTAATTCATGTTTAATGATGACTAACATAAATTCTGAAAATCCTCATTTACAATGAATTTTACTCTAAGAAAAAAAAACATGCTTATTTAGCAGCGGTATTTAGGAATTATTTTTTTTATATTATATGCACTCAATTTACTGCATACTTTTATGTTTTTTTTTGAGAATTTGTTAGAGAAATTTGAAAATAGGTCATTTTGAAAAAGTTCCCAGATATTTGTCTAGCATTAAAACGTTTGTGTTAGATGATACTTTTATTTATAGCTTTGTGAAGCTGATTTGGAAACGAAATGCAGATTAGACGTAATAATCAGCATTTCCTTTATGTGCTGCTGACTGGCTTATCATTTCCTGTGGCTTACAGAGCTTTGTCAAATTTGTTGCATGTTCCGTATCTGTGGCATTGTCATATGAATATATTTTCACATCCGTTAAATGACAAATTCCAGACTAGCTGGCTCAAAATAAACGGGAAAGAGAGTCAAAAGCAAACGAACAAAGTACAATAACAACAATATGCAATAGAGTACAAAGCAACCACTCGTTCCCCTTTTTCACGTGTCTGCGCTCATGTTTAGACCGTCAGTACTCTGATTTTATGCATTTTATTATCTGCCTTAGTCACGTTTCAATTTACGGCCCATTGGCGGTTACAATTTGCAATCACGTTTCGCCCTCGCAGACACAAACAGTCCCCACAGCAGAGCAGACAACAGCACCACCAGCACCACCATTGATGCCACCCACATTGAAACGAGGGACAACTCATTGTGTGTTTGTTGTTGCAACTTTCTCCTGGCATGACACCTTTATTACGAGTACGAGTGGCAAGCGGCAACCCAACTGCTGCCATTCTCAACTCAACTCGACTCGACTCGACGCGACTCCAATTCGAGCTGCGACTGCGACTGTGTTTATCATATGGTCTGGTCGTGCCACTTATACGCTTCACTGCGCCTCCAACCACTTGGGCTGTTGTTACCCGTAGTGAGTTCGCCTTTGGCTCTGTCTCTTTTGGTTTGAGCCTTGTTTTAGTTTTGAATTTATTGCCATTTTGTAATTTTTTTGTTCCTTTTGCCATTCTTGTCTCTTCTTGATTTCTTTTCTTTTTTGCCATTTGCCTTTGTCTTAGTTTTATAACTTATTTTGCCGGGCAGGTGCAAATGTTCGTGGTGTCTTGTCTGTTCCTGCAATCCAAGCCATCCAGGCAAGGAACCAACCCGGCTCGCACGTCTGCCTTGGCTTCATTGTTATGTCTTTTATCTATGACGGTTCATTGTACGTTGCCACCTGAATTATCCTCTTGCCTTGTCCCAAATGCCTTGGACCTGTAGCTACTGCGGCTCTTGTATCTGCCTCTGCCTCTGCCTCTGATTCTGATTCTGACTCTGATTCTGACTTTGTCTTTCTCACTTTGGGTCACGTGGCTAGCTACGCCCTACACCTTGCATAACTGCAGTGTGGCAATCGTAAATTGTAACTTTTTATTACATAATTTCTGTCATTACCCCACTGAATGGTTGGCCGGAATGACTGGCTGGTTGGTGCTGTCCCGTTAACCCTCGTCTTGCGGCCATATTCGTAATGACTTCAATACATTTCGACTGTCGCCGCTTGACTAACATCCGCTCCCGTTGCCGTTGCCGTTGCCATTGCCACGAACATTTTCCGCTGCGTGTCCTGCATACATACGATATTGTGACTTCCTTCCTACTCCTTCCACTTCCACTTCCCTTTCCATCACTTCGCCCACCTTCATTTGCAGGTCTTTTATGTGGCTTTTTACTACCTTTGACGCAGTCTAACTGGCCAAGCATAGTAATGTTAATTTAAAATGTAATTAGTTTAAGTAATGAACACAGTTTTGGGCGTCATTGCACTTAGCACACTTTTCCTTTTGCCATTTGCAACTTTGTCCCCAAGAATGGTGTTCCAGGAAACGTGGCATAAGCAAATTCAACCACATTTCAATTTCATTGATTTCTGTACTACTTTGATTTGTTTAACTTTCACTTCACTTATTCATTTTAATTTGTGAGTTGCTCATTAGATGTAATTTTCGATATTTAGCAGAAACTGTTTTCTGGCACGAATTCGTTTATCTT
Organism: Drosophila subquinaria; assembly: GCA_037043405.1. NCBI lineage: Eukaryota > Metazoa > Arthropoda > Insecta > Diptera > Drosophilidae > Drosophila > Drosophila subquinaria. The sequence continues at coordinate 893,167 of JBAMBL010003111.1, read as the reverse complement.
TTCTACCTGGTTCTATAAAAGCTTTCTGCCGTCATTTTAAATGAGTTTCGCCGTTTTTTGCGCATAACTTTCACATTTACGTTAAAGTTTTTCTCCACATTTCTCTTGCCGCTTACAGTACTTGGCCAGCTAATTTTTATGCTTGCCATCATAAATCAAACAGCCTTTTGATCATCAGCAACCAGCGAGAAAAGAGGGGCCAGGAGAAAGAGAAAGCAGCATCGATGGTGGCGTCCTCAATCTGGAAGAGACTCTAATTAGTTGTTGCCATCCTTTGGCCATCCTTTGGCTTGTTAGCTTTGTCAGTTCGCTTTATATATACTTATATATATATTTTTGCTTCATTAAACCAATTTCCGTGTCGCTGTCAAAACAACAATTGATTTCCGCGCCAATCGCCGGCAATGCCTTTTGAACATTGCCACGTTGACTCTTCCTCCCTCCATCTCTTCGATCCGCCTTCTTCCCGCTCGCTTCTTATTTCCCCCATCGCCTACAGCATGCTGCGCTTTTCACAGCTCTCTTTTTCCGTCATTTTCTTTTGAGCTATTTACTAGACTGGCTTTCCTTTTGCGGCTGGCCACTTGTGTTTACATTGGCAGCTGCTGACAGTAACGAGTTGTTCTACACACGTCCACATGTCCTTCTCCTTGTCCTTGTCCATGTCCTTGTCCCTGTTCGTGTCCAGAGCGAACATCCTTTGTCAGCACATCGCCTGTTTGTCTATCATTTTGTGCGACAGCAATGCTCCAACATACTACTTGCAAATATTACAAAAATTCTACAAAAATTGTGTGTCATGACAGGACACTGGACAGCAAGTGGACCAAGTAATCGATTCTGTTATCGATGATGTTTGCAATAATGCTTACGACTAGCTATATTTTATTTTACGAAAATCTTTTCACGAGCTTCACCACTTTGTCAGCCACTTTGTAATTAACTTGCTGTCAAGATCTAACCCCATTCAATCTACATATAAATAAATATTGATATTTTAATACAACTCCTTGAGTGATGAAGGAAAAGACTTTAATGTACTTATATTTTTAACCGTTTAATTCATTACTTTAAAATCTGGTTTAAAAATATTGTTAGAGTACAAATTTATTTTGTAAGACTTCGTTCCTAACTTGGCTTCATTTTTCTATATTTGCATTCCACTTGGCTGTCATAATTTTTATTTGTTTCTTTATATAGTACATATATTTTGTATTTGAGCTTCAATGTGTCTGCCTTAGCTGCATTGGCAGCATGTTGCTGTTGCTGTCGCTGGGGCAATATGATTGAGCGCTGGGTCGCATACGTGCCGCTAGCATGTGTCTGTTTGCCATGCTGCAATGGCAAGGCATTTGCAAACAGGCTGCATGCTGAACGCTATTTAAATAAATATATTTGTGCATTTCGATTTGCAGCTGCAAAGAAAATATCAGCACTCGCTGAAGGCATCAAGGCAAACAAATATCAGAAACGGCAGCAGCAGCACCAGCCACGCAGCATGAGAAAGAGCAACGGCAACGGCAGCAGCTAAAAGCCACGCATAATTTACCGATGGGCATGTAGATGCCCGGGACATGCCACACGTTGCATGCCACACCCTGAGCCCGTGCTGGAGTCCCAGTTCCCATTCGACGAGCTGGAAGCTGCTGTTTCTATGCGCCAAAATTACGGTGCGCCTTTGCCGTGCGATTTATTTTACGGTTTTCTACGGCACTGTATTGCACATTGCGTATACGTTACGTTGCCGTTGCCGATGACGATGACGAAACCAATTCAGTCAAGCGCAAGCCAACACAAACACACAAATGTATCTCAATACAAGTGGCATGTACACAGATACGCCTCGTACATCCAAGCGTATATATAAATTTGGCTTTTTTGGCTGCACATTTTGGGGACGTCAGATGGCGTCGATTCGCAAAGTATGTGTTTGCGTTTTTAGCGGGATTTGACACTCATTGAGCAGCCTTATGCCAGTTGGCAGCCATTGAAGATGGAATCGATGCTATTGGGATGCATTCACTGGATACTGATGCAATGACACGCTATTCTCATGTTAAACACAAGCTTGGAACTGAACTGAATTGGATTTGTCAAGCATATAAAAATGCAAACTGTAACTGGAACAATGCACAAATTTGAAATTTACGTAGGTAGCAGTTTCGAAACATCGCAACGAGCTTAAACATGAACATTTTCAGTAATAACATTTTCTTCGTTTTCAACTAAGGTAAACATTTAGTTTCATTCGCTAATCACATCGTATAATTTACCTAAACTATACATTTTTGATTTGTTCAGTCAGTAAATTTAAATAAATATTTTTATTAAAATTTGTATTTAAGTTCCATCTGATTAAAATCACTGTCCGGTCATATTTTAGTCAAACTTAGACCTCCCTGCTATAATTGCAGTGACAGAATAGATAATTTAACCTGGGGCATAATAAGCAAAATTGCGCACATTAATTTTATCAAAATGTTTAAATAAATATTTGAATTATGGCCGAAAACTAATTGTATGTATATATATGCAGGTGTGAAGCTCATTTTATTAATTCATTTAAATTCATAGCTCAAACAAACACACACACACACACACTACACACGAATGCATATGCTTATGAATTTCAAAACTAATAATAACTTAAGCTTTGTAATTAGGTGTCTGTCCCTGGAGGTAGCAACGAATGCTGCCATTTTGGACCAACAGTTCAAGCTGTCCGTGTGTTTGCGGTCATCTGCAGCTCATTTGCCATACATATCTAATTTATTTTACTAATTTAGCACATTCGCACGTCTTCGGGTTGATTGCGCTATGCAAAGTGGACACGGTCAACACGGCAGCCTCCTCTGCGGTCAAGTCATCAGCCGCCAATCCGAGTGAGTTCAGACCCATTACCACCATCTACACACCATCCACACACACACACACACACACGCACACACACACTCACACACTCTCACAACTTATAGCACACACGAGGGAGCATCACATTAATGAACATCCAAATAATCAAAAACTAAATTTTCGTAAGCATCAACTGTCAAGTCCCTCGGGTTAATGCCAAGCACTGACCATGTTCCTTTATAAGGTTATGTAAGCTGACGTATTCGATTTGCAACTCGTCGTCGTCGAGCATCACGTAAGACAAGCAAACGGAGCTACTCAAACAAATCCGGAGGCGGGGGCGGGGGCGGGATCGAGAGCCGAAAGCCAGCATCAGCATTCATGAGTTCATTCATAAATTATTGGTCCCAGTGCAGTCATAAAGTGACCAAAGCAGCCACCAAATATTGCACGATTGCATATGGCCAGCACCAAGGGCCAAAAGCCCATGTCCAATGGGTGGGCGTGGTGATGTCAGCCCTGGAACATGCAGGTATTTGGCCTTTGATATTGGACCAAATCGATTATTTATAGTGCCTTAAAATAATTGCTTTGATTTTCCGTGTCCGTGTTCTGGGAAATATAAATTGTCACAATTGTGAAACTGAGAGATAAATAAAAATAAAATTCTAAAATTAGTTTCAGTCATCGACGTCATGTATAAAGATGTTAAATTAAATGCATATTAAGTTTCCACTTTTCTGCTGCGACACATAATCAATTTTATTAATAGAAGATAGCGACTGCCAATTTATGCATATGAAATTCACTTTTCAGAATATTTAAATAAACTTTTATGCACGAACCGTATCAACTTTGATCGAGACAATACAAAAGTGTCAATTTTCAAACAATTTTATAAGAGAACAGGAACATTGATACTTGTCTGTGACAAGTAAATTGGTTGGCAAAAGAGACCAATTTATTGCTGAAACTGTAAGCTTAATAGTTGCACTGTGAAACAATAACTATATTGAAATTAAAACTACAAAGTACAACAATATTAAATTGCATTTTTTTTAAATTTCCATAGTATTAAGCGTATACTCAATCCCTCAATCTGTTGAACAATATTTCATCTGATCTTTGATGCGTGGATTTGAGCTTTAAAAAATAATTAGCAATTATTATTATTTTCTTTCTTTCAGACAGTTTAATTTATGCAATTGCTGCAGTTCTAAAACAATACCAACTGTAATTAATTGCAAAACAAAAGTATCAAAACTTGCCCAACTTTCAGAGAACAGAGACAGTAACGTGTAAAGTATGACTATGACAAATGAATTGGCTAACAAAAGAGACTAATTTCTAGCTGGTGCTGTAAACATCGGTCGAAATAAGTTTCTGAGATTGGAAACATTGTACTGGAGTGCACAATTGTGTGTGCAGCAAACGGCCAGAAGCATACGCATTGGCAAACGTTTGTGTCTGGGCCAATGCCTAATAAGCATCTAAACAGCCGTAGGCACTGTGACCAGAGCAGCATCCAACAAGCGGATGCCAACACGTGTTTTGGCTTAGTAACTCAACATGTGTGTAAGTGTGTGTGTGTATGTGTGTGTGAGTGCACGCGTTTGCCAGTGAGTGTTTTTTTCCTGCCATTTTTGAGCCAGAAAATACAAAAGTGTGAGAGTTGCATGAGGCAATGAATGCATTTTGATTGCAATCACAGTGGTTCAAAATGCATTTGAATTGGATCAAAAGAGTAGGACATTTAAAAAGGTATTTGAAACTTTAGATTGTACCTTTAAGTATTTATTATTGATTTGAAGTATTTTGAGCAAAAGAGTCGGAAATAAAAAAGATATTTAAAATTTTAAATTTAGTAATTAAATATTTAAGTATTATTATTTTAGGTATTTATTATTGAAAGTATTAATTATTGATTTTACGTATTTTGAGGAAAAGAGTAGAAAATATATGATGGTATTTTAAATTTTAAATTTAGTGATTAATCATTGAACTTTTAAGTATTTGTGATTGATCTTACATTTATTGATTGATACATTTCTGAGCACTGTGCACTGAGATGATTGCGTCGCTTGTGCTTTGTGTTGTTTTAACCCATGAGGCAAGTAAGAGCAAAAAATCATTGCATAAATTACGAAGCAAAAGTAACAAAAACCTCGACATGCATGCAACAAATATGCATAAGTTTCAGGCAGCATTGTTGTTACCCCATTTCTGGCTGTCCCCCTGTCCCCCTGGCCGTCTGTCTGTCTGTCTGTCTGTTTGTTCGTTCAACCAATTGTCCAGTCGTTCCTAAGAGAACATTGTCAGGTGGCTGCAGTTCCTGCAATGCAATTGCATCATGGAATGCTCTTGTTGTTCTTGTTTGTTGTTGTTATTCTGTTACAGTTATTGTTGACGATGTTGCTGTTGTTGTTGCTGCTGTTGTTGTTGCTGCGGTTGTTGTTGTTGTTGTTATGTTATGCAGCCATCGCTCATCTGACTTCTTGACTGCCAATTAAAGTGACACGTTGTCTGTTTGTCTTGTCGTTGCCTGTCAGCATAACGGTGAACCAAATCGAACCGAATGTCGATGTCCAAACGGCCCCCTCCCCCGTCTGTGCCACATGCTTCATACCTCATGCCACATACCTCATGCCACACACCTCCTTCCACATGCCCCATTCCCCAATGACTCTGACACTTGCTCATTTATTGTCATTTCTAATTTATTTCGCTTGACATTCATTGTCCATTTAGGATTTATATGCAACATACAGCTCATTCCACAACATCCTGCTTGTGTGTTTGTTGTGCCCTGCGGTTCCTCGACCAATGCCCAATTATCCTGCCCACCGTCTGCCCCTCAGTCTTTCTCTCCGTCTGTCTGCCTCTCTGTCTGTCTGTTGTCCGTTGTCTGTTGTGGTTTATTGGCTAACTGCTGTAAAATTGATAAAGTTGACTTTCAACATAATCAAAAGTAATAAATATTGTAGCTGCTGTGCTTGAGTGCAGTCAGTGCCAGCCTGGCGTCACATGTTTCTCTCATGAGCTTCTATTTCCCTCTCTCTCTCTCTTTCTCGCTCTCAATCTTCCGTTCTCTGTCTTACGCTGTCTTGCTAACAGTAAGCGAATTTATTTGCTTGATTCGATTTGATTTGGCCAACTTCAGCGCAGTGCTTTGTCTGTATCTTTAGCTTCTACGTGCCAAACGCATCGCCAATTGGGTCAACCTATCTCTCGTCTCTCTCTTACGCTTTCTACCTCCCCCTGGTCATCAAATTCCAGACCATTCCATCTCAGTTACGTCTGCCAACGTTTTGATTTCCTGTCTGTGTTTCTTTGACCTCCAATCAAAATAAATACTCGTATATTATTATAGCTTTCATTAACTTAAATAATTATTATTGTCTGCCGTCTGTATGTTTATGTTTTGAAATTGACTTGCATAAATAAATCACTTTATTCACGTTAATTTAAAATTGTATTAATGACAGTATAGAATTCATTTTAATAGTTTTCTTTAACTATAGATTTTACGATTTTCCAATTGTGATTTCATATTTTCAAATGCTTAACTATTTTCCAGGTCAGTATTGACAGTTTTCTGACATTTATTTCCTTCTGAGCTTTGTGCTAGACAAAAGACAATTTGGTAAATGTGTGCCAAGTGCTCTGTCCCGCTTGCCACTGACTTTGTCTTTAGTTGTTACCACTATCGTTTGCTCCATTCCCTGCCGCTTCCCGCTGCCAATGCTGATTGTTCCTGTGTCTGTCAGGCTCTTTTCTTGTCCCTGCTCATGTTTGCTTGATTTGCAGTGCTCGTATCACGGAAAATATCAAATTTCAATAAATCAAATTCAATTTGGGCACACACACACACTTAAGCAGTTAGACACACACATGCACACACAGACACATTGATTGTGATAGTAATATGTCTTTGTTTCTGTCGCTGGCAAAATATTTGCACAGTCTTGTTGTCTGGAACTCGGGCTTGGTCTCCAGCTCACTATTTGCCTTGGATATTTGTATGACTTGCTGGGCGTGAGTGTGAGTGTGAGTGTGATTGTGGTGCGAGTGTGTGTCCACATTTGTAATTGTATTTGTGTATTTGATTGTCATCAGTTTGATACACACTCACACACAAACATATTTGGCGTTGTGCCCGCTGAAGCGGAACTGCTTCTCAAGGGCAACATTTACTCGCATGTGTGTGTGAGCCTGAATTGTATTGTTTATTTTCTTTGATATCATGAGCCAACAAATAAATGCGAGACTGTTATGCATGTATGCGTGTTTTATGTATTCCAAGTGCGCCAACAGCTGACGAAATTATACACACTTATGTATCATATGTATTTGGTATTATGATAATTATTACAATTATGATTCAAATAGCTTCCACTTAAGGTCGCCTTTATTTTAATAATTGGGTAGCTCTGTGAAATTGTCGAGCAATCAATATAAGTACTCTACTACTCTTGAAACTTAGCTAATTTTATAAGTACATACAAATGTCACAAATGATGTTACCTAAGTATCTACGTATACGTAATATGAAAGCTGCTTGTCTTTGCTGCTGCATTTGTTTATTCAATATGCACGCGTGATGTTGAAGATGAGTATGATGATGTCGTAAGTTCAACGGAAATGATGTATATGAAAAACTTATTTTATTTTATTTTTTCTGCTCACAGGATTTGTCGTGTGTTGAGGCCAACGTCAACGGTTGATAAATTCAATTTATTTTTCGGCATAATTTTTCCTCTTATTTTTATGTGTACGAGTTTTGCGAATGTGATTGTGTGGAGGGGGAGAAACGAGAACTGTTGGCAGTACGGTCGTCGCGTATTTTCTTTCCATTTATTTGGCAAAATTAGCCAACTATTTGTGTGGGTTAAGCGCACGGTCGCACGCTCGCACATGCACATAAAGGACTGTGCTCAAATTAAATGTGCTATACATTTATGGGCAAACCCAAAAGAAATCGAGGGCAATTTCGGCATAAGTTTTTGCGTTTTGCGAAAATGGATTTTGAAATTGCATTGCACAAATGTTGTGGTAAGCTGTTTTAAAAAAAACAATGGAATTAGTTTTTAAATAAAAAAACGTATTAAACTTAATAACGGAAATGGGTAAAAGAAAACTTAAATAAACTGTAAGCTTCCGATTTAAATTGGCATTTTAATATTTATAGAAATTCCTTAAATAATTAAATTATTATTTCAATTCTTTTATTTAAATTAAAGTATGTATTCAATGTTTTCGGCATCGATCGAGTATATTTGAATATGTCCTGACTGATTTAATGGCAATCATTAGAGAGGACATACGGTAAGAGCTAGGAGGCTGAATTTGGGCAAGACTCAGCAAAAGTTGTCAAATCTTCTACCTCTATAATGTTGGAAATGTCGGTAAGTTTTATAGTAAAATATATTTTTGATTATTCTCTGAATATTTGAATCTAATGTAATGAATATTTGTTGTCATTTCCATTTAATATTGAATATGGATTCTTTGCAAACAACGAATATTCATACGAATATGCTAGAAAGTATGCAAAAGGTAATCCACATTACAGAAAATATAATCTGAAATGGATTTTGATGCTGCGCACACGCACCCCAAACTATTCGGGATGATTCATTATTCGCATTTCCGCAAAAAGATTGAATACTTTCAAATTTGCTTTCATTTGCATCGATACAAATCTAATATAATGCCGTATAGAAATATGTACTTTCTTTATTTATGGCTTTATCTATTTCTGAGATTATTGGAAATTTGTATATTTATTTGCATGGTTACATGGTTTTTGAGAATATCATAAACCTTCATTTGTGTACACGCTCTGTGTCATTCGGCAAATCAAATTCACTCAGGCGTGGGCACTTCCGTTTGTGTCTCCAAACTAAATACATTTCCGTTGCTCAGTCGACTACGGATTGGTTTGGTTTCGTTTGGTATGGGTTGGGTTGACTTGACATCGTATTCGAGCATGTGTAAACGGTACATTGCCCTTTTGCTCATGGAATTCTACTGAAGACACTAAAGTAAAATGGCAGTCGTCGCCTTTCGTTGCAATGTCTTCGCCGTTGTCCTTTGATGCGTCATTTTTCAAGCTCTTTACTTGTCGCCGTGTTGCTGATGCACATTTATAACGGCAGCTCGGCAATGTGCAGGCTAAAATGATTGCATTTAGACGCAGCGCCAACAACAACAACAACAACAGCACTAGCAAGGACAATGACAACAACATATGCGAGGCAAACAGAAGCCTCTGTCGCGACTATTTTAGTTAAATTAATGATGCTCTATTTGCCGTGCAAGTGCCATCCAAAGGCTGCGATAAGTGCTGTCAGTGTGAGTAATACGTATTTATGTGCTTACATACGTACACAGCTGCTACATAATGTGCAGCCATATGTTGTCAGTTTACCTATTTATACATTAAAACGCAACCAGATAACACAATTGCCCTAATTACAACGTTTTAAAATCTGATAATAATTTTAAATAATGAGAGATGAAAGTTCCTGCAGACGATGTTCTCGACAGATTCCAGAAATATCTTTAGTTTTGTCTTCTATCGATCATTTGACATTCCGTATTTTAATCTTTAAAACGACAATAAATGTATACACTTAACAGGCGTACAGTTAAAACATTTCACACCCTGGCGACTGAAATATAAACCCATTGTTCACCAACATCAACGGCCGATTATCGGTTTCAATAATGAGAATCCAGGCTGAAAAGCTGCTGCTGCTGTTGGGACACCAAATTTATTGAATTGCCGGCCACATTCAATTCTGGTTAATTTATGCGCACACATACACAGACAGACTAATATCAGCAGCCGCAGAAATTTGTAACCAATTGCAAAAATAAAATTGAGGTGAATAATGTTGGTTGAAATTGCTGTAGCACACTAAATTGCATATCAATAAAAAAGAAATATGAATCCAAAAAAATATAAATATAAAACGTTGCAGCAGCTGGCATTTGAATGAAATTTGAATTTTGATTTCAATCCTGATAGGCGATGCGACGTAAACATTGCCCAATTTTGACGCGGTTTTGATAGCTTCCATTAAAATACTTGAATATATCTGAAAGTACAGAAATATGTTTGGACATTGTGGACTGGCAAAACTGTCAGTGGGCTAATTTTAAACCTTTATTTGTTATCTCAACTATTAAATTTCCGCACCTCTCATCGGAATTGGCGACCGGGCGATTGTGAAATCAAAATACATTCCCGAAACACAACTTTAAATTTTAAAATAAAGTGAACAATGCTTGAAGTCCCTAAAGACACAGATACAAAACACAAATACCATTAAAAATTTTCACATATGCAAATACTTGGAATTTGGACAACAGATTTGCAGCAGTCCATAAAATGCATATGACTCAAGTTTTTCAGTCCGAGTGCTTGAATGTAAAATATGCCTTAAAGAAATATTCATCCCATCAGCTTTCTCCTGCGTTGGCAAATAAATATTTCAAGCAATATATGAGAAGCAAACTTAGTCAACATAGTGCCTGCTGTTCAACTTGCCATAAAATTGGAATACAAATTTTATTATTGAAATTGAAAATCACCAAAAGCAGTAAGGATGATGCTCCCAAAAGGATGCAGCTCAAATGGATTGAACGTGCTGCTTAAGTTTCCGTTAAGCCTAATTTGATAGAGCTTCGAATTTCGAATTTGGGTTACTTATGGAAGAGTGATTCAATCACTCTCCACTCATTTAGTTGGAATTAAGTGTTGTTGAAATATCTTTAACCTGTAGTGTAACTGAGACAATTAAGAGCAATAACAATGGCATTTTGATTTAGCCACTTCGAAGATTCTAAAACGTATTCAAATAAAATTTTAAGAGGCTGAAAAATGTTGAATATCAAAGGATTTTGGCAACACGAGTGAACAACGAGCGATAAGGAATCTGAATTCAGGTTAATCTATTGGGCAGCCCCAAGTGCATCCCAATTTGTGTAGTATGTATGTATAAAGGACAGCATCCTTTATATGCTTAGAGAATTTCAATTATTTTATTAGCCACGTGGCATAGGGTTTCTTCTTTGTACACAAAAGGGATATAACTTGAAGGCTATGAAACTCAGGTGAAGCTGTGTCAGGCATTGTTTATGTGGAAGGTTTTATAACCGGTAGCGATTATTATGAAATATGCAGAATGCTTCAGGGAGAGGATGAGGGTAAGGAAGGCTTGTGCCAGGACATAAATCTTTCGTGTACGTAAGTATGTATATGAAAGCATATTTACTAATAACCCAATATCCTTTTCCAGCTGGCCTGGCGCACTAAAGCCAAAAAAGGACATAGAATGTTGTGAAAAGGGATGAGTCTATCGACGCTAGTTTTGTATTTAGTTGAGTGCTTTGGGCCAAGTTCGCCTAAAAGGGACACTATGAGAACAATGAGATTTTGCCCTTGCTCGTGCATATTTTTAATTAAAGCACAAAAGCCGAAAAACAAAGCACGCTCTGGGCAATCGAGGGCGAGCTGGAGAGCAGGAGACAGGAGGGCAGGAGGAACAAGAATGGTAACGAGTTGGCACGCGCTCAGTATGGGCCTAAAATAAATGAAATATTTATTAACAAACCGTCGACATTCTTGGCAGTTTTGCGCGCGTAAGTGAAAACCACAGAAAAAAAAGAAAATACAATAAAAAAGAAGAAAACAAAACAAAACGATGCGAAGGAAACTACAAACAAAACCATAAATGAATTCAATTACATTAACTTTTTTTGTACTATCTCCTTCTCTTTTGCCCTCTCGCATGCTCCGTCTCTCTCGCACTATTTGCCTGTGCGAGAGGTAGATGTGTTATGCTTTATACGTAAGGCAATAAAAGACAAAAAGACCATCACACAACAGAGGGCAAAGAGCAACGAAAATAAAGCGAAAAAATAAATAAGAGACGAAAATTCAACATACGCGAACCGCAGCAATTTAAACAATGTCCAATGCAGTCCAAGTGGTTTTTACGCTCCACAGCTGAATGGCAATGGCAGTGGCGATGGCGATGGGTGGTGCTATCGGTGGATCGCCATATCGCTGGATGTGGCAACTGCATGCTAAAGGAAACAGTTAAACCCTAAAGGGCAACCATGAAATAGTGATGGATATTGCGGCTTCGTACATAGTTAAACTCCAGGTACTTCAAGGACCAGTCGATTGAAGAAAGGAAGCACGGAGCAAGGCGGAGAGCAAGAAGATAAAGGTAGCCAGAGAAATGGTTTTACCTTAAAGCAAAGTGCTTCACGTTATACTTAGTTTCAACTCTGATAATCCCTTAGCTGCATTTCAAGTCACAGAGTCATTAATCAGGTTCATGAACTCTGTAAGCCATTGCGAAATCAACTTGATAACAGTTTATAGTTATAGATTACTCTTGACAACAGGACTTACCAAAGTTGGAGGCAACTTTTTGGTAGAATATACAGTTGAAGTTGACCTGGTCACACACAGTTGTCACCTGTAGTTTACCTCCAATTGGACATTAAAATGTATTTATATAAGTAAAGGCCGACTGGTTTGTCTCTCTCACTCTCTCTTTTTTGGCCAACTTGCAGCTGCAGTTATTGGCATTATCTGCCCTAAAGCGTGGCACCGCTTAACCGCGACTCTCGTGTCGAAATTCGATATCGTGTTGCCTGTGTCGCTTGTGTCCTGCGGGGGCGTTAACCCAAAATCGATGGCTGTGCAAATGGAACGGATGATGTATGCGGTCAGCGTCTGCCAAGTGGAAAAGTTGTGTACTCCTAGCTGTATCGACAAAAGGGGCAACAGGGAGGCAAACTCCGACTGCCTCTGATAGTCCAGAGTATATGTAATTGGAAGCTGTGGCCCGGCAGCCTTAAAATGGTCTGGCATTGTTTACACGCTCTCTCGGTCTCATCAACAATGATTAACTGTTCCACGGTGACCATGTGGCATGTGGCACCTGCAGACGATGCAGACACACTCCAGTGTGCTCCAGTTTGTCGTCCACTTAACTGGCTTCGACCGTAATGCGAGTCGTCAATCAGCTCTGGTTACGTCAGCAACGGATACAATGGTAACCCTTAGATCTGGCCGAAGCAAGCGGGGCCCAGATGCTAATGGACACCCATTAAACACTCGCTGACAAAGTGCCCACAAGACTGTCTGTCGTGGAAGACTCTTCTCAAGTTGTTGACGCCCAGGTAAATGCTTCGATTGCGTGTGGCATGCAACACATTCTCCTTTTAAGAGAGAGAAATGTGTTATTAAGAGGACCATGGATCAGAAAATATCATGAGGATCACTTCAGCCTGACCAATTGATGTTCTGAGAGTGCTTAGACACAAGTATTCCAATCTTAAATCTCTCAACATAATGGTCAACAATTTCCATCGTATAATGCGAAAACGTGTTAGCATTTTCCTGCAATTTATCATCCGGGAAAACCACGAAAACCCGCTTGAAAATCAAATGCACTTCACAGACCGGAACATGAACTTTTACGAGCTCGTTACCTGGTTACCAAGCAGGTGTCCAGGTGTCGAATGGATTGTCAGCTGTGTTTCATTAATTGTCAGCTTTAATTGCAGAGAAAGAAATGCGAGTGAAAGTTTAGTACTTGTGTTAAATGAACTAGTTCCACTTAAAGTCTCTACAAGACTCTGCTATACATGATGTCCAGTTCTAGTCGCTGTCGCTTGCAAACTTATCTTACTCGTATTCTCGTGCTTGTGTTTGTCACTTTCAAATTACATTTTATGGCATGCACACACTCGCATAACTTTGGCTATAAACTCTCTGGGATTGACAGCTTCTCTGAGAAGTTGTTGAGTGCAACGAATTTCAATGACATTTTATTAGCGTCATATGCATTGGATCATAAAACGATTCTCAATCGCAGCTCGATATGTTTGTCTGACGTAAAAGTTTCAAACTGAAAACTGTCTTATTTTAAAGCTCTTCGAATTCCTCGTATTGCTCAAAGTTGACTAGAAATATAAAAATTTCCATTGGAAGTAACTTCCTTATCATAGGATACAATTGCAATACAAAAGTGTTATATTCTCATTGGCGATTTGACCACCTTCTTTTCTAATTGTGATTAGTTAATTTCAGCTTTAAGTACAAGGGAATCTCTTTGATCCCTGAGGCGTATGCTCTGCAGGTAAAGTCATCTTTAGACTTCATTAAACTTGGCTGATATTGTGAGTGGCAAGCGGGCGGAGAAGGGCAGAGCAAACGTTATCATCGACATAGAATAAACATGCATAATGGAGCATCTTAAATGCAACTTATTTTGCATAGTTAAGCATTTGAGTGGCATCAGCAATGTAGGGGCTGCTACTTCACTAATTTTGATACTTCCACTCGAAGGTACACAGGAAACTCAATGAAAATATCTAAAGTTGGCAGCGCACAGCACAGCACAGCAGAGCAGCACAGTGCCTATAAAAAGTATGCCCCTCAGAGTCGCTGTCTAGCCAGAGCACTGAACGCTGCTCTGGCACCGACTGTGGTTGCCTTGCCGGCTCCATCGCCATCTCCAGCTCCAGCTCCATCTCATCTCATAGACCAGGCCAACATTTTTGCCAGCCACTTGCCATATTTACACCAATTCCCTTGTCTGTGTGCCAAGCATTTCTATCTGCCTTCTTTCTGCCTGCTTCTCAGTCCGGCTGCTCTTTGGCTTTTTTCTCGCTCTTTTTGTTGTTGTTGTTGTTGTTTGGTGTGTACACGCCCACAATAGCAATAAGCCGCCTCTCTGCTGCTATTTGGTTGAAAAATTTAATGTTGCTGCTGTCTTCGTTGCGCTGCCTTTGTCCTACTCCTGGCCAACATCATTATGACCATCGAGGCTGTCAGTTGGCCAGTCTGCTAGCCTGCCAGTCTGCTAGCCTGCCAGCTACCTAGAAGCTTACCAAAGTTTGTCTACTCGTTATTTTCCAAGCCGTGAAGTGGGTAGTTATAGGTTAATGGTGATTTGGAAGAGCTTTGCAAAATTTATAACTTTGTAAAGGTATATTATTGAAAGTTACAATGTCTAAGAAATAAATGAAAGTAAATAGCAAGAGGCTTCATAGTGCAGCTTATTTAAATATTAAATATGTTTAGGCCATATTATGTAGTTATTGAATTTAAAGCAATCAGTGAATAGAATGAATTTCATTAATACATTTTGAACTTCCCATCTCTTGTTGATTCTCCAGGGTACAAGCACTTCTTTTCTGTCAAACAGATATCAGTATATTTTTATTATGCTGCATTTTCTTTAGCTGTTTGCAGTTTGTTCGTTCGTTTGTTCGTTGTCTGCGCTGCTTTTGAAAAGCATTATATTCAATCATCGGGTTAATCATTAGACAACAAGCACCGCAAACTGACTGACAACAACACGGACACGGAAATAGACACGGTTACGAACGCGGACACGGACACGGACTGGAAATGCAGAGAGATGAGGATGTCAGTCAAAGTGAGTGATTCTCAGGGTGGATTTTAAATGGATTTGCAAATTGTGCATATTAAACGCAGCATTTGTGTTTGATAATTCTTAAAGCACACTGTCAAGAAGCAACACACGCTGCGTATGCTTAATGTGAGCTCTCACTAATGACTTTACCGCTTAAGACTAGGCTAATTACAAACGTGCCAAGTTTCACA
Source organism: Drosophila subquinaria (assembly GCA_037043405.1). Taxonomy (NCBI): domain Eukaryota; kingdom Metazoa; phylum Arthropoda; class Insecta; order Diptera; family Drosophilidae; genus Drosophila; species Drosophila subquinaria. Next base: position 877,656 of record JBAMBL010003111.1, on the reverse strand, counting down.
CATCGCTCATACGAGAACATGTTGATAACGACACCTTTTGGGCAATTATTTTGTTCAGTGAATATGCGAACTACTCAACTTTGATCAAACGGCAGGAAAAACACCTGTTTGCCTTTTTTTTCGGAGCGACTTTTGCGTTGCTTAATTAGTACAGAGTGCTTCTGCTTCAGTTAAGTTGCCACTTCTCTGAGTTGAATGTTGGCTTAAGGTGCGTTGGCTATAAATAATAAAAGAGCACACACAACTCACATGATACCACTAAGTCAGCGGCCAAGATGGCAATTAAGGTACACAGACTTAGGCCGGGCGTCAAACAAACTCATTGAGCCATCAAATTTTGGTCGCGTTTCAATGGTCCTCTGCCAAGGACACAACACTCCTGGAGAGTGCTTGTGAAGCCCTGCTAAGCATGATGTAAGCTTAATCAGGCTCGAAATGGATTTAAAGCAGACTTAAACGAACAAGGTCATTTTTGGCGAAAATACATGTTAGGCTTAAAAACTTTAGGTTACTTTCGATCTCAACATTTTTCAACAAGCGGTAAAAGAAAATAAAATGATTTTGATTGATTGCTTGATATTATCATCAATTATTTCTTTAAAATTTTCACTGTATTTTTGGCCAAGCATCTTTTACTGTCTCTTTGTATAATTAGTTTGCTGAAAACCGACCTGGCATTAAGCTTAGAAAAAAGATAACGTATAATGACAATACGAGTTTTAAGACTCTATGAAGAGATGAATATGCATAGAAATTAATGCACAATTTAAGAAACTGCACATTGAAAATACGACTCCAAGAATTATTTTAAAATAATATTAGGATCTCATTATTGACTGGTACTTCTTTTTTCAATTGTGAAATAACTTGTAACTATGTTTGTTTAGCAGTATAATTACTACAGTATTTTTTCGCTTCAATGCTTTAAACGTTTCTATAATTTGATACTTATTCTATAGGGCAACGTCCGTTTTATTGATGTAGATTTCATTTGGCGTTCGTATCGCATGGCATTCAATATGCATAGATATATATATATTCATAGTCTGCCTGCCGACAGACTTCAACACTCAATTGCTTTCGGTTTCAGTTTCCACTTACTCTCATTCACATTAAGTGGTCCTACGTAAGAAGTCTGCCGACCGTCATTTTATCTGTTTAATTAAAGGCTGCTATGACAATGAGCCAACACCCAACAAACACACACTCAAACATACACACACACAGACACACATAGCCATACAAGATTGTGGTGAGTTGAGGTGTCAGATGGGGCTGTTCTGGGAGCTGCTGGGTCAATTCTATGCTGAATGCCATTCCAAGCCCAAACACAAACCCCGCTTTGAGTCATTTGTGGAATGTGATGCTCTTGCCTCAAAGTGCTGCATTTATTTTAGTGGCTCTTGATGTTGCTGTCGTTGTTGTTGCTGTTGTTGTATTAGGCACTGCCAGTTTCCCTAACTTGGTTTAAGTTTATATAAACAACAACAACATAAAAACTGGCAAAAAAATATTTACCATTTTTTGGTTATGCTTTGGTATTTTTTGTTGGATCTTTTTGTTGTTAATGCCATTGTTGTTGTGATGCCATTTTAGTGGCTTTTGGCACACATGCAACAAAAATAAGCTTGCCACTGCGGAAGTGAGCGACTAGCAGATACCCTAATCGAATGCTTAGAGCAGCAACAACTAAGTACAAGAAAATTATATTGCTGAGATCGTTTAAATTGACTGAGACTTGAAATATACTATTTATAAGATTGCAGTGTAATATACTCTATTTGCGTGCCTAATGGCAACAGGGTAGTAGGAGAAAAAACTGGCACAAGGACTGCAAAAGGATGCTCGCTGCACTCATTTTGGGTGCGACGCTGAGTATTTCTCTTGCCATTTTATTTAAGCGGATTATTTTGGCAAATTTGTGCCTGGCTTTTTTTATATTTTTAATGTAAGCGTGTGCGTGTGTGTGTGTCTGTATATGTGACTGTGTTTATTTGGTTTTAGTTTCCGTGCGGGCATTGGAATGCCTAATGAAAGTCCGGGTAGATGTACGTAAATTTGACCAAATTATGTGCAGACATAGTTACTTATGTACACACATATAGCATGTATGTGTGTTCACATAAATGACCATTGAGGCATGCCTGGCATTGTGACAAAAGTTATTTAATTATGATTATGCTTATGTTGATGCTGATGCCATTTGCTGCTAACTATTACTCATCTGTGAGCTCCGGCTGCTCATTTGTGCTGAAATTTACTTAGTTTTGCACTAAAGCTCCTCAGGCTCAGCAAATGTAGACATAAAACTTAAACACACACTACAGACACAAGCACACACACACACAAACACACATGTATACTCTCACACAGACACAAGCCAAGGCACAGACCCTGACCAAGTGGCTGTGATTGTAGAACACTGGCCAGGGGACTGAAGAGAGGGGAAAGGAGACAGGACACATGTCAGCTCACATGCAGCGACGACTGTCTGCACTTGGCTTCGGCTTCGGCCTTAACTTTGGCTTTTGGATTTGGCCTGATCTAGTCGCCTGGGCAGTTACATGTTAACTTTGGCGCTAATGTCAAACCCTGGGCAGCACATGTCGCACGCACAGCACAGCACAGCAAGATGCCAACGTTGTGGCCATGTGGCTGACACGCCCCCAAACTGCTTACGCCATGTGCAGCAAATGCAATTGAACGTAAGCATTTGCGAAATTAAACAGCAGGCAATACACACAATGGGTCAAAGGGGAAAATGCAGAACGAGAGATAAGTAGTTGGCTTTGACATTGTTTTAGTTGATGTCCTTTTGCATATACGTCCCAATATCTAAGAATAAAGTAGCTCAAGCATGATAGGCAATCAAAGAACATAACAAATTTTAAGATAACTGTTAGAGATCAGATCATCAGATCACAAATATCAAATTAAAATAATTAATTATATTTCATATTTTTAAACCTTATACCTAAAAAGTATAGAAGGAAGAAATATATAAATATCTCAAGCATGCCAAAAATTAGAGAATCAATGTACTTTTGGTTAATAAGGCTCTGTAAAAAGTCTAAGAATTTTCAAGGATTTTAAAATTAAAAATTAGTAAGAGAATAATTATTATGTAGTTTTAAATTGATAATTTATTTATAATATTTTAATGAGCTTTTCAGGATTTTTATATAATTTAATAAGCTTATATGAAGTTGAAGGTCATTCTAGTTTGTAATTGTATCTTATTAATCAACACCTGCAGAAAACTTATGTTAAGTAAGTTCGTGAAATGCATTAATCATTTAACTGGAACAAAGCAAAAACTACTTAATTGGCCGTGGCCCTTATTAAATGGCCATTTTGCATCTCAAATGACACACTGATTTTATATAAATATAATGTAATGCAATTGTATTTATTCGCATTAAATTTAAACAATTAATAAGCTACACTCGAAGATTTTAAAGCTTGAATAATTACAGATTTTATGCTCAATAAATAATATAAAATTGATTTTCTGAGTGTTTGTGTGTGTATATGAAAATAGCTGTTGTGTAAGCTGTGACTCTGAATGTTGATGATAATTAAAGTTTGAGCTTCTTGCATTACTCGATGATGAGCTCGGTGACAAGAGCTTTGTCTGCCTCACACAGAGTGCAATTTGATGAAAGGACAATAGAATGAACAATGTGCAAATATAATAAATACATAGATTGGTATTTATTATATTTATAGATATGTATATATAGATAGAAATTACATACACACAATAAAGAAAGTGCATGAGACCTGCAATGCTTTTTGGTTTAAGCCTTGAGTTAATTAAATTTTCATATTGCAGTCAATTCATTGGAAAAGTGAACACTTAGTGAATGCTTGTTAAAGGTTGGGTGTTAAGACGAACAAGTGTCAAGCTCTTCAAAACATGCAATAAATTAATATTATTTAAGGAGCTTATGGCAAATACAGTTAATGAAGCTGCTGGTGCTAGAAATGTGACGACTAGAATACACGAACACCGAATATTTTGATAAATTCTTTGGTTTATATGAGAGAGAATGCTTGAGAATGAATGAAACTTGACTGCTGACTCGGGCAATTGTGGAGCAAAAGGCAACAAGGAGAAAGCAAATAGCAAACGGCAAAATGGTAAAACGGCAAGCGGGTAAACAAATTAAAGCCATCCAATGCAACGGGTAGATGGCAACTGGCTACTGGTAACTTGCAACAAATTGCACTTTGACTGGAATGGCAAGTTTAGTGCCCGACCTCGACTTTTGGATGCTGTCGAGCAGTTGCACAAAAGTGCCCCCCTTTTTTCCATTGCATTTAGCGGTTGTCCCTGGCGACCAGAAGAACCAGAAGTACCAGAGAGTCGGAGAATGAGAACCAGACCAAGAGCACAGAAGAGAATGGCAAAAGGATGCGCCGAGCTGAGATGGATGAGTGGCAGCCACATTGGTTGTAGCCAGTTGTATGTCAATGTATGTGTGTTTTGGCAGCAATACAACAAGAACGAGCCAAGAAAATGAGAGAGAGGTGGAGAGAGAGAGAGAATCGAGGCTACAAAACAAAACTGTGGAAATGAATTTCAAGTAAACGAAATGAAATGAAACAAGGGAAATTACAAAGTTTTAATTCAAGTATTCGCATTCGTTGGCAAATACTTAAGCTGCAGCTTTAGTATCACTGAAGGGCTTGCCAAAGGTGAGAGGGGACAGAACGAGGGGGGATAGAAAAGGGAGTAACAAGTACAGTGTACACTGTACATACATTTCACTGAGACTAAACGAAATGTTTTACTTTTAACTGCCGCCTTCAAGCAGCTACAATTGCTCTTGCTATATATTTTTTAAATCGCCTGCTATACACCTGACTTGCCACCCAACGGTGCCTCATGCCTGTTGCCTCATGCCTTAAGCCATGTGCCATATGCCTCATGCTTCATGCTCTTACTTGCTGCCTGTTTCGCATTTTGATGCAAAGCTGCTGCTTGTGGGTTGCATTTAATTGCAAATTAAAATTCTGCGCTCAAGACTTTGTATGCAAAGGGCTGACAGACAGACCGAAGGACAGACACAGATAGAAGAAGCAACGAGAGTCAAGTCCCCAAAGTCCCTTAGGGTACGAGTAGATGCAGCAAAATAAATAAATGTTGCCGCTTTTGGGGGCACAAGACTCAGCTCCCCAGCCTGCCAATTCTGTCTTCAATGCAACTGAATGTTGCTCTCCTTGTATGTGTGTGTGTGTGTTTGTAACTCTATGTGTGTTAGTGTGCACTTTGTGCTTTTGTTTTTCTTTGCAGCGAGCTCACGAAAACTTAACACAACTTTACTCTTAACTCGTTTGCCCGAATTAAATGTTGGCCAAAAATTTGCCGAAAAACATGTCAGCTGTGCCAGCAACAGTAACAGCAACAGCAACAACAACGACATCCAAAGAGCCTGCCACAGGATATGGAGGGCGCACGAGAGTCCTGGGCCGAGAACGCGGCGCAGTTGCACATGAGCAAATTAAATGGTTTCCGACTTCCGGCAGACAACAAAAACGGCTGTTTCCATATTATATACATGCTACATATATGCAAGTTTTATGCTCCTATGGTTCACCATTTTTTACTCTTTCACCTCCGTATCCCCCCATCACCTTCTATCAACTTATTCTATCTTTTTTTTCTTTTTTTTTTGCGGAAATTCGCTGAATATGGATTTATAGCTGAGCGTTTGTTGGCATGTGAGGTCCCTGTCCAACATAGAAGCTGTCGGCAAGTTATAAATTAGCATAGCATGACGGGGTTTGAGCAAGACAAATGGCAACAAATTTTGACAAGTAAATGTAAATCGAAAACAAATTAGTATATCAACAAATTATACAAAAATAACAGCAATTTTAAACAAAATAAAAACTATATAGCAACAAATTTAAATCTGGCTTTAACAGTTTGTTGTCATAGCTTAATTTTGTGCCTACCCTGTAATTATGTTTATAATACTTTAAGGATATGATCGACTTTTGCCTTATTGGTGTATATATGGTTCTCGAAATAATAATTATAATAATAGGATATTAAAGTAACGCACATATACATGTTAACAAATTCTCTCTCTTCCACACTTATATCTTTCTGTCTCATATTTAAGTGCAGGATATGTGTTAGCCGAGCCCCTCCAAATAATACACTTAAATAAATATTTTTGCCGGCTATAAGCCCGCTTTACAACTGAAAAAGTTTGCACACTAATAATGGCTGAATATAAAATGCACGTACAGAGAGATTTATGGAAATATACGAATCTGTTACTGTGTCAAATACTTCTCAATTATTGTCATTTAAAACAATATTAATGAAACCATTTTTGATTCTATATAATTATATATTTTCCCATGAGCGACAAGTTTCATTACTCTTAGCTAGGGTATTAATGTTGAGGACATTTTAGATCAAAAGGTAAGCTGAAAGAGAATTTACGGATACAAAAAAATTGAATTAAATATTTTTGTGGTATTGTATGACGAAAACATTTTCATGCCCCAAAATTTCTGATATCCAATTTTGTGACGAATAATATTAAGTTTTACACATAAATTATTTTAAACAAAATTTTGGCATGTTTTTAGCGATTTCCCGCTAAGCTAGCGATTTTTCGAAAAAGTCGTAGAACAAACGTTTCTATATTTTTGAGCGGGAACAAGTCCTCATTCAAACTTTTAAGCTAAATCAACGCTTTGATACTAACAAACAGACAAACAGACAAACAAACAAACAAACAAACAAACAGACTGACTTTTCATCTCATTTTCGGAAGGCCCCTAAAAATTTCAAAATTAATTATCTTTCGAACCAGTGATCGGATTTTGATGATCGAGGTGTCATTCGACGCGTAATTTTGATTAGAATAGTTAAAAATTAAAAAAAAATTCAGAAAGGCTCCAACGGCCCCATTAGCTCCAATCATTTAAATTTTGCCCCTCCCACTTACACCTGTTTATCTCACGAACCAGGTGAGTTTCCAAAAGTCTTAGTATGCACATTTGTAAGTTAAGTTAATACCTTTCGATCGGTATATAACTCGACCTGATCGGACAGTCATAGCAAATTTTCCATTCTTCCTGTGTATATATGCTAGTCGCCTTCGCACCCTTCGTGCTGCTTTCGTCACTAGCGCGGACTGCCGTCCGCAGTGATATTTTCCATTAAAATGCACCTGCAAATTGTTGATGGTGGGATAAAAAATGGATACATAAAAAATGGGGAAGTGGAATCGCTAAAATAAACTGCAGCAAAAGCAAAAGCGGAAATAAAAAAAAATAAAAAGCACAACAAGCCGTGCCAGTCACAATGGTTGCCTGGTTTTGCATATTGTGAACAAAAAGTGCTGAATTTAGCTTAGAACTGCGTTTATTTGATGACAAACTGACCAAAAACTGCAACTGCATGATGGAAAATTGCTGTCACAATATAAAAATGGACTCGCATGCAGTCAAAACATCTGGACATCGTTGTGTGGGGAAGGTGTGGGTGTTAGGGCGGTGTGAGCTTCTGCATCAGGTGGGATGTAAAGTGGTTGCCTCAACCAAAACAACCACATATATAATAAAACCGCTTAAGTTTTCATTCAACGAACTGTAAAACTGCATTTGAATGACGCGCGCGAACTGAAAAGCGACCATACAAAAAGGGCCAAAGTCTGCTGAACTTGAGCAACAGACTGTACAAGTGTGTGAATAACTCTGTGGGAGGCTGTCTGTGTGGCTGTGTGTGTGTGGGTCAATGTTTATAATAAAAGTGCGCGACTTGTCACACATTTAGCACACGAGCATCAGGCAAATGTGGTGTATGCTTTTTTGCTCGTTTAGATTTTTAGATTATGTTTTGATGGAAAAAAAAATGCCGCGGCTGCTGCTGCTGGTGGCTGATGATGATTTTGCAGCTGCTGCTGCTGCTGTTGCCAACATCTGCACAACACAAAAAAGTGGAAAGAAAATAAAATTCAGGAGCACTGTTGAAAACGTCAACCTTGCTGCCATGGAAAATTTGCTGACGGCAGAAAAGAAAGTAAGGACCAAATAAAAACTAACCGCAAAAGCCAAATAAAAATGCTGGCGGTGACGTGACGGACTCACCAGAATCAGAGACTTTAGCGTCAACACTCTGATGGAATAGGCTGTCGAATTTGATGTCCAACCCAACGAAAAAAAAAAAAAAACAGAAAAAGAAATCAAGAACGGAGGGATCCACAATTGACGAGAACAAATAGAAGCTCGAAATTCTAGTCCGGGAAACTGGTTACAGGTTACCGTACTGAAGCTGTAGTTGGTTAGTCGGTGAAATGTAAATCAAAATTCCAACCAGGCATCCATCTGACTGGGACAGGAACTCAGACTGAGATGGAGATGGAGACTGAGACTGGGACTGGGTCGAGGTCTCAGTCTGGCTGTGGGTCGGTCCCTTTTCCGGATTGGTGTTGGCAGTCCGTTAACGTGGCCGTGGATAAACCGCGCGCGCGTATAAATAAATATTTACAACTCGTTTGCCGCAGCCAAAAGCAAACTAAGCTGCCAAGGCTGTTGCTGTTGCCGTTGCCGTTGCTGCAGCTGCTGAAACAGTGTGGCAGCAACTGTGGCAGGTTCCATCCGTGGCAGTCGGTGTTGAAGCGTTCAAGGACCTGCCAGCTACCAGCTGCGAAGCTGCGAACTGCGAACTGAGAGCTGTGGGTTGTGAGCTCCGAGCTGTATGCTGTATACCGAATACTGTAAACCGTATGCGGTGTGAGTCTGCGACGATGCTTGAACACCTTGGTGGCTGCCGCGTTAACAATGCAAACTCATTGTCAGTTTTTTCGAGGGTCCGCTATAAAGTTGATGGCTTTTACAGGTGGAAGCAGGTGGAAGGGTATCGGGCTTGCATGCTGAGGATCCTTTCAAAAACACTAGGTGTTGCTTACGTACTTAATTTCCAAACAATTTTGATGGCTGATTGTGTTGGGAAGAAGTTTATAAAATAAAACTGAGTAATAATATTTTATAAGAGAGTTTGTTCTGGATTTTAAATTAACTTGGAGCTCTCTAAAATCCAAATTTAAATCTTTTTGAAATGTTTTTATAATGAGAATATGAAATGGCATACCAGATTTCTGTCTTGCCTGTCATTAGTTAAAGCTCCTTGAGAGTAATTTTGGTTCATGTTCAAGCGATAAGATAAGATCCACTTTAAAAGAGTCAAATGCTAAAGGACTGCGAGTCACATTTCAACCACTTTTGAAGTTTCTTTGAACAGTTTTGCAGACCTAATTCAAATAATTCGTTCAATTTAGTGGTACATTACGGCACTTTGTTAGCCGAGCATGGCAAACGGCATCTCTATTAATCTAATATGAGACTAAAAACCATAACTAGACCTCAACTAAATGGCTTCCACTTCCTTCTTGTGGCTCAACGCATGTCCTTGCCGCAGCCCGAATGAGATGCTTTTAAATCTTGTGGGGCTCGCAATGGAAGCCAAAATGCAAGCGGTGGTCTGGTGGTCTAAAATTTCATATCATGAATTAAAGATGACTCCGCGGTGTTCAGTCTACTGGCCTGGGTCATGACTGTGCGAGGTGTAAGGGCAGAGCCCCGAAAGCAGGCGTTACTTCAAAGCAAAAAGAGTCAAGTGGAAAGTTGTTGGCGGGGAATGGGAAAAGGAAAAAAGGGGCGTGGTTAGAGCTACCTAGGCATCCAAGCGTGACCAAAAGCTGAGACTCTGTTTATTGTGAGGAAAAACGTAATCAAAATGCGACACTTTTTCAAACACTTGGGGCACGAAAACAATGAAAATTTCATTTCTTCATTTCGACGCATGTTTCTGTTCTGTCTGCTGGATTGCTCCACTCTCTGGTGACACTGATAGCTCTCCTGCTGCTTCTGCTTTTCCTTCTGCTGCTGCTTCTGCATCAGCGAACGTTGAGGCAGTCATTCGTCACCAAAGAACAATCCTTAAATAAACTATTTATTGTGCTACCAAAACGTAAAGCAAAAGCAAAAGCAAAGGAAAAAGAAAACAAAAAAATGAGACAGAGAAATGGAAACGAAAACTCAATGCTATTAAAGTTGTGTGAAGCGTATAAATAAATTTTAAGTGGGAGTTCTGGGAATTGCATTGCAAAGCTTAATATAAATTTAATCCAAAGTCAAACGGAATATACAGAAATTACTTTAGCTTAAAAAGTTTAAGCTTCGAGCAAATATCCAGTGCATATTCCATTAAGAAATCACATCTCTTATTCATTTAATTGTGATTTCCGCACTTTAACTTAAAATTGAGCCTATTGAATTTGTAGTTGTTTGTAATTTGGCATTTTAAGAAATTAAAACAAATGTTTTGTTTTTGTATCAAATATTCGACAAATTGTGTGTGTTTGGGTTCTTTTTAGATTTCAATGAATATTATACTGGCTAAAGAACTTTAAATAGTTTGTGTACTGCATTTGCACACTTCTATTAGGTAAATTGCATAAATTCCATTTTTCATTGCATACTTTGCACAACTCGAGCAACACAAAACAGAACAATACAAAACAGAATAGAACATAAGTCTCAGCATATGTAAATGTGACAGGCCGCATGCAAGTTACACATGTGTTTGTTTGTGAGTGTGGTGTGTGTGGTGTGTGTGTGTGTGTGGCTGGGTGTGAAATCAGTGCGTGTTGAGGACGGCTCTGAATTGGGAACGAGCTCACAGTAGGCGCGCTATTTTACGAGCACATAAATAAGGTGGAGCTGGGGATAAACTTACCACTTGGATCGCAATATACAGTTCAAGGTGGACAGTTTGAAAAGCAATTTCGCCTGCAAATCGTTGATTTGTGTTTAAGTTGAACTAACTTTTATTGAGTCTTAAAAAACTAATTAAATGTAAACTTAAATATTATATTCATAAATTATTAAATTAATTTTAAAGTAAATTACAATTTGGCCTATAATTAAGTTCTTTTATTTTCTGGAACAGCCTCTGAAAGGTTAGTCGTCGCTTGGTGCAATTACGTTAAATTTATTAAAGCCAGAGCGAATGAAAGTCAAAGGTGAAATGCATGCATAAGTCAAGGCAGAGACTGCACTAATCAAAAACATAAATTCACTTAAAAAGGGTCCTGCCGTAGGTGTGGATGTCGAGACACCTGCACATGTCCTTGCTGTTCTCTTCTGTACTGTTCTGTAGCTAAAGTTGAAGGTTTATGAGCTGCACACAAAAATGGAAATTGTCCCAGCTGCTGTTGATGTAAGTTGTTGTGTACGTTGTTGTGTTGACTGTTGTGTAGGCTGTTTATCCGTGTGTGTGTTTTTGAGTGAGTGTGTGTGTGTGTCGCTGCAGACAACTTGGCACTTAGGCAGACTGCTCAAAATGAGCCTAACGACGCCGACAGCGGCAGTTGACAGTCGCCGTCTGCCGTCTGCTGACTGCCGTGTTGTAGTGTAGTCCTGTAGTCCTTTAGTCCTGTAGTTATACTCGTATGTATGTATGTATGCATGCACATATAATAAGCATAACAACACTAAATGGCTCTTTATGCATGCAAAGACAACACACACACACAGATATACAGAGAGATACCCACACACTTACACAAAATTGAGTGCATACTTGGGTTAAAGTGCAGTTGACTGAGCCAATTTTCAAAGCAGCAGAGAGCCAGAGAGACAGCTAACGGGCTCAGCTCCACTTTATGGCTCATTTCCTAAATGGTATGCAGCTGACGTCATCGAGGCCTAGCACACCATAAAAACAAACGAGAAATGCTACAATAACGAAACTGAAAAAAATGCCGCCATTTTACTGCAACACTAAAAAGCTTGTGTAACAGTTTGAGAATATGTATAATTTTTAAAGACGAGTCAAGATATTTTTGGGAGGTATTCTGGTTTCTATTTTCCTGAACTTCTTTATGCTACCGTGCATAGCATTTAACTCCTTAATTAAATAGATTTAATATTATTAATAAAAGAAATTTTAAATATAACAGAAAATCGGGAAACTTTTTTAAATAAATTACACATTTTCAAGAAAAATAATTAAATAATTGCAATAAATTTCTCTAAAGTATACATAATAAAACAAAAAGAAAAAAGAAACGTATATGACATCGATTGTTATAATTACTTATAAATATGTTTATCTTATAATATTTCTATTAAACGTAGCTAATAGATTAGTTTCAGCAATACAACAATAAAAGGTTGTCCCCCAAACTTTGACATAAAGTAGAGTAAAGTAGTCGGAATTAAACCAAATTTCGTTATGAAGTAAACGAGAATACAATCTGTGTAAGCAATCCAAATCAGAATACTCCTGGCAAGGGTTTTAAAATCTCTTAAAGTTCTTCGTCCCTTTTTTTAAGAGGTAAAGCACGCTTAACATTGTATTCTAGAAAATGAAATGACAGTGTTGACCCGCAGTGATATCTAAGTACATCAAAAAAATAAAAGGTCTGCATTGGTTTTTTGGGTCATGTTCCGAATGTTTGGCCATGAAAGAAGAGCAAATCATGGGCCGTTTAACGCGCTCATTGCATGTAATTCCAATCCGTTGCATGTGGTCTGATGTCTGTCTAACTGATTGCTTTTGTATGTGTCCGTGTGAGTGTATGCGTGTGTGGGTATTTACTGGTCACAGGATGGCGCGTGTCGTTTGATATCATTGCGCAATTGACAGTCGGACATTTGAGCGGTTAATAGCATGGCGGCCATGCCAATTGCTGTTGCAACTGCAACGTTGAATTCACATGCCACCGCTTTGGACCCTCTGGTGCAACAGCAATTGGGTTTTGGTCAAAACATGAGCTATGATTTCAAGTCGTTGTTTTCAAATTGATTTGCAGTCAAGTTGACTGACAAATGCTGAAACAGCTCGACTTTAATTATAGTGATTGCTATGCCTCTGTCGTATATCACACCTTGCCGAATAATTTGATTTGTGTAAAGAATTCAGTTACAATTCATAAAGGCCATTCAATTTTAAAGCTGTTACTCATTTTCAGTGATTTTTTTGTAGTTTGATTTAGCTATGGTAACCAGAAATATGCTGTTTATTTTCCAAGCAATTAAGCTAATTTTCTTTGTTGGCATTTATTTGAGTAATTTGAGGCGCACAAACTCCAACAATGGGCCAAGAACTGCAAGGGCAGACAGAAAGGCAGCACAAGCTAACGACTTAATAAATGATAACAATATTTTTCATTATACGAACGAACAAAACCCAACAACAATAGATTGCTGGAAGCTCGACTTATATGCGTTAAGCACGCAAATCGGTTATTATAATGCATACTATATAAATCGTGCATTGCAAAGAGTGCATTAGTTGGCCATACTTTGTTGTTGCTTACTCTGTTTGTGTTTAGGCCACAGATAAAGCCTATTTGGGATCTCAGTTGCTGCTGTCTGTCTGTGCTACAGATAAGGGCCAAAGCCATTCGTACTAAATAACATGACAGCAACAACAACAAGAATCACAACAGCAACAATAACAACAGCAACAATAATAACATCAACAATAAGTGCCCCCACAAAATAAAACAAACAAAGGGTCTATTAGTGATTGTTGTTTGATTTGTAAAGTGTTTGCCATTTGTTAAATAAATTGATGGCATTTGCGGTTTATGGGCAAATAAACTGCGCGAAAATTATCAATGTAAATGGCCAAAATGGAATTTACTAAAAATAATGAAGTAAGTGAGTGCGACTTAGAGATACCCCGCACTCTGCATGACCTAGAAATGCCATAACTTGGTCAAAGCTTTATTAATACCCATGCACAATATTCTTTAATATATCGAATTTTTTACTTTAATTTGTATTTATAAATTTGATTATTTTTTATTTTATTTATTAATCTACAAATGTGACCGTTAAAATATGAATTGTGTGACTTTAATTAAGCTCTAAGGATAACCTTAAACAAAGGATAAACTATTTATAGCTGATGAATACTTAAAAGTGAATATTAAGGACTTGTTGTAGTTGACAGTTTATCAATGCGAATCCCAGGACTAAAAAACTGTCAGCAAGGAGCTGAAAGTGTGAGCTAAAAAGAACTAGGCACAGCACGGGCAAACAATCAGCAACTGTCATAGCAGTGAGTTGAGACTTCAGCACCGAAAAACGAGACGAAATCCAGAGCCCAAAGAAAAAATAATGAAATGACATTGACATTTTGAATAATGACGAAGCAGCAACAAAACCAAAACTTTCTAGGACCAGGACTATCAGGACTCCAGCTGAGAGGCCGAAGGTAGATGACAGTTAAACTCCTAACGCTTATCAAGCCTGATGACAGAGATTAGGCAAGCAGCCAGCTATCTATCGAGTGAATCTGGCCAAAAGACTAACTGCCATTTTGGGCCAAGTAAGCTAGGTGCGTGCACAACAAGCAAGTCCTTTGGCGACAATTCAAACACTAATGAATAATGTCAAGGTGCTGTCAAGTGCATTTCGTTGTAACATCATTAGAAGCAATGCAAAAACCAAGCCAGGAGCCATCCCTTAGTGATGCCTTAGAATGCACAAGGAGATGCACATTAAATGGCTAAATAGACGACAACAATGCCAAGTGGCCATAATCACAGAGGTGCAATTTGGACAAAGAGCACAACACTTACCAGCTTGCAGATCACAGGAAAAGCAAAGGATGAAGGCAGCATCTTGAAGCTGCAACTGCAACTGTGGCAGTGGCAGTGTGGCAAGAGCGACTGCCATGCCATCAACAATAATAAATTTTCGCACAAAGTGCCAACTGCAAAATTAATGCAAAAACAACAATGCGAAGCAGCAACGAAAATAGTTGGAAAAACTAAAATTAAACTTGCTCTGAGACTGTGTTGCTACGCTTTTCCCTCTTTTACTCTTCCTTTTTTAATATAATTTAAATTTTTTTTCTAGCTGCCACGCCCACTCTCAGAAGGGTATTATGCTGCGCTAAGTTCAAGGTGGTTCGGTGGCTCGGTGGCGCGGTGGGTCGCTGTCTGCCAGCTTTGAGTGTTGAAAAAACAACTTGAGATTGTAATTAGTTTTTGTTGCTGCCGGGCTTAACTGCAGCACGGGCAAAGGAAAACTTTCAAATTGAACTGGCCCCACCGCCTGCTGCTGCTTCGTTTTCCCCTTCGCCCAGTTGGCTTGGTCCCCCCTGAGTTTTGGCCCACGCAATACAAAATATTTTGTGGTCTCAACTTTTTCACGCCGCCTGCCACCAAATTGCAAATATGTCTGCGAGAAATCTCATTAAGTATACGAAAGTGGTGCAGCGGCGACAAACGCAAAAATGTGGAGCGATATTAAAGAGAGAGAAAAATACGCGAAAAGAAAAGTAAATAAAAATTATGAATGTCATTTCGAGCCAAAGAAAAACATTTGCACAGGACAAATCCCCCAACCCCACGCACACTGCAATTCACCACGCCCCAAAGGCAACTGAAGCCGAGTATAGAAATTGTAGTTACGTATTCGCAACAGGTAAAAACCTAGACCCTGGACATTGCAGCGCCAGTGGGTCAAGTTTGAGTGGAGTTTCGCTGGGCCACAGTGAGAGTGGCACAGTTTTTATGTGGATGCTCTGTGTAAAGTTCACTGAGGTCAGTCAGTGGGTCAAGAGCCTGCTCGTGGTGGTGCTGCTGGTGGTGGTGGTTGTAGTCAGGGTGGTTGTGGGCCTGACTAACGAGCAGTTTGGGGCGTGGCTAGGCCATTTGCCTGGATGATGCCAAGAAAATGAGGCTTATAATGTGCGTAATTTGACAGCAATGCGGTCTTAGTCTCACATCTACTGTAAACACAACTTTAATAGCACATTTGCTGGCGCTCTTCTCCTTATTAACTGTGATGAGTCCCTTGAAAAATGCTAATAAAAAGGAATCACCAAGTTTACAGGCCAAATTGATAGCGTCTACATTTATGTGCACTTCAAGTTAATTAACTTTCATATTTTTGTGTGCTACATTAAAATGACCTGACTACCTGGACAATAGTTGAAGTTAGTCTAGGTTGAAATTGAGCTTCAAGTTGGAAGTTTAATTTAAATACATGCAAGTCACATTGTGTAAATATTAGTGTATATATTTACATTGATGATTCATTTATTTTAGAAATTTGATAAACTTACTCTGTGTTTACTCTGCCTTTCTAACAAGAAATATGTTATTTACAAATTCAATCTCTTTTATTTTCAAGTTAGCTTAAAGTCCGATAAGTACTACTAAGTTGGAACCCTAATCACATTGCATTTGTTCAAGCATCTCTTTCAACTCTTGTTAGCCATTCTCATTGTCTGAAACTTGCATCGTTTTGTCTGCGGTTTTCTCAATCTTTTCATTTGGATCCAAATATTGCAATGAATGGGTGGCGTTATCACTGAGGAATGGAATCTGGCGTATCTTGCGTCGCATAACCATGCCATATCTGAGACACTCACACACACACACACACACAGACAGATTTGTTGAAAGGGACTGCAGTAAACAGAAACTTTCATGGGACGCACTCACATATCAAGTACAAGAGCTCATATCTTGGCGTGTACATTTTCAATTGTCTATCTGTCTGTCTGTCCGTCTGTCTTTCTGTCTGTCTGTGTGTCAGCTCATCTGTCTGTTTGTCTGCACAGCTTCTTTCGCTTCGCGTAACCTCAATGTGTTGCAAACACATCAGCATCAGATTCAGGTCTCGTGTCCTTGGCATCTCACGCTGTATAGAATGAATGCCCTGAGAATGAGTCTCTTGACTGTCAGTTGCTGTCTCCAGCTAACTCAGCCTGTTCCTTTGTATCCCTTTCCAGCTTTAGTCGCATTAGAGTTGCGCTTAAAAGGTTAAAACGTTTTAACTTTGAGATTCGCCATGGCAAACGTCGCCCAGCATTCCATGTTATTTTATTTTATTTTATTTTATTTAGCTTCCTTTTTGTATTTTGAGAAGAGCTGTATGTTTGTGGCCTCAACGTGACACTGTGTGTTTTAATTGAGCCAGTTTGTTAAATTAAACATTTAAATTTGCAAATTAGAAAGAAAAGCAATCTAAAGGATTGCGGCAGCATTTGACAGCCCGTCAAAACGTCGCTGCTCAAATAAAATTACTTTTGTAAAAATATATATCTAAAATCTAAAATGAAAGCGGGTTGAGCTGAGCCAAGCTCGGATGCAGAATAATTGGATGGCAGCTGAATTGATTTTATGCTCAGCTCAGTTCAGTTTTCGACTTCGGAAAGTGGCTGCGATCTCCATATCGCGTATACGCCGCGTGGCTCGCATATAGAAATGCTGTTTATTGGCCCAAGCACAGAGCAAACTTAATTCTGGGCCTTATTAGGCTGCCTATTGTAAGTCTACTGGCCTTGGCTGCCATGGCGTATACGTGATGCTATGATAATCATGCCTATTTACAATAAATCTCCGCTGAGGACTTCAACTAAAGTGAAGTGAAGTGTTTGCCGAGCACATCTCGCAAAGCGGCGCTGATGATTTATTTAATGCGTAATCTCTGCCAACGCCTTACTTGACAACACCAACAATAATAACAACACCAACAACAATAACAGCAATATTAACATTATAATAATCATTATGTTGGCAGCACCTCGCATTATTATGGTTTCTATCTCTCTTTCTCTCTCTCGCTCCCTCTCTCTGTCTGTCTGTCTTCGTCAAGTGCTTTGTTTGGCATTTTTCAAAAAAAAAAAAACAAAATAAAAAAAAATCAATTAATTGCGGCTCTTAAGAACGAGCTGCAAAGTTTTTGAGTCCTGCTTATAGTTGGCCACTTTTCGAGTCACGTAATTAACTTGGCTAGGACATCAATCAACAGCGAAGCTGGAGCTACAACTGAAGCGTGAGCACTTGAGCGGATAAACATAAATCTGTGTAGTGTAAATGGCTAAAGTTCTGCTGCCACGGGTTAGTACCTCCTGCTACCTCCCTCCTTTCTCCTTTTTCTCCTCCTCCAGCTCCTTGAGAGGGGGCGAAATGTTGAGGGGTTGGTTTTGCAAAGGTTGCTCTGAGTATTATTGCGCTTGTCATTATCATTAGAGTGCTGTCACACCGCACACTAGAACAAACGCAGCTGTGCCTTGTGCAAGAACAAGATACAAACTAGACTTGTATCTATAGATACTCGTAAAGACAGCGAGTGTGCGGGTGTGCGGGTGTGAATGGGAAGGAAAGGGAGAGAAGACAGGGCAAGTGTGACAGATAGCTGCTAAACGCTTGAGGACATAAATATTGATTGATTGTTGTCAGACAAAGTTGTCATTGTCGTTGTCGTTGTCGATGTCCTTGTTAGTTGTCGTTGTTGTTGTTTACTTTGCAGGGTTTGAGCAGGTAGCTGTCTGAGGTGTCAACTTTGTGGCGGCTGCCCAGCCAGTAACAGTGATAAGCAATCTATTCGAAACAGAAATGCTCTTTAAGTAAATTTAACCAAATAAAAATTTTACGAAGTAGCGAAATTCATTAACACAAATTAGACATTTCTAATTTGAAATTGTCTTGCATAACAAAACACTTGTTGGTATTCCCTGTCATGTTGCCCAACTTAGCTAAAGCATTCATAAATACTCTGTAAAAATATTGTATGCGGAGGTAAGTTGTTTTCTAGCTACCTAGTTATAATTCATATATATAGTGATAAGCGTGCAAATTGCGTTTGTGGAGCTGCAATCATAAATCATGTCATAAATTGTCAATATAAGTCAATGAGATCCGACTAAATATAGACGGGGCGAACGAACAACAATAAATTCTTTATCGATAATCAGCTGCAGACTGGTACACGCAGCTTATGCCAGGACATTGCTTAAATGCAATCAAATTGAATACCAAGCCCGATGAAGACATTTGGCCGCAATTCAAGCCAAAGCGAGCGAACTGCGGTGAACTTAGCCACAGCCACAGTCACAGCCACGCCCTTTGTTGCATTAGCAGCACTTCAAAAAGAGCCAGAAAAAACGTACAGAAAAAAATAATAGAAAGAGAAAAAAATAACGAGCAACTCAATAGGATTTACATTTTCCAGCTATTGAACATTTCGGTCGGTTTTAAAGCGAGAAACGGAACGAGCATCGAATCAGTTAAGTCAGCATGTCTCTGGCTCTGGCTACGGTTCTGGCTCTGGTTCTGGCCATGGTTAGAGCTAGTGACAAAGACCAAAGACCGAAGCAAAAAATGTAAAAACTATTAAGCGGTATTAGCCGCGCATTGCGCTTTGTATTTGTGTGTCGTGGTCCTGCTGCCATCCTACATTTTCCCATCCTGTTTTCAATTTTAGCTCTGTTTTTCTCCTACAAATCATTGAGCACGCTCGGCATTGACGACAGCGACAACTACTTCGATCTTGGCAATAAAAAAGGATTAACTGGCATGATTTTATAAAGCAGATGCTGCAAGTATGATGCAAAAAAAGGAAATTTAATCTGAATAATGATTTTAAGTACCATTTCAGATAGCACAAAAGCTGTAAATAACAGCAAAAATAATAATAAATCATCTGCATAATGTAAGTATATTTTAAGTAATATATTTATTCATTTTTTATGACAATAATTCATTACTGGAAGGGAATCCGATTAAGTGACTGGCCCGATGAGAGACCTAAACCTGCTTTTAGCTCTTGCTTTTCTCGCTGTTTCCGTCGAACTTTTGATCGAATGTCAAGCCATTTGAGTCAACGTCGGTCGTCGGTCGTCGGTCGCTTGTCTGATGTCTGACTTTGGCCTGACCATTTGACTCCATTTCCCAGCACCACTTACAACACGCCCCATTCGTCCCAGCACTTGCACATTAAGCGAGGTCGACGGGTTTTTCTTTTTCGTTCATCCGCAACAGGCTCTATATATGTATGCACATCCTCATCCTCATCCCCATCCTCATCCTTTATAGCTTCCGTTGTCCTGGTTGTTGCTGCTGCTGCACTTGCAAATCTAATTTCATATTTTATGAAGTGGCGCACAGTTCGGACCGCGATCCTTTACCTTTCCTAGCTTGGTCCTGCCTTGCTCTTGCTCTGCCAGCGGTTCGACGTCTCTTCATTTTTGAGGGCATTATTTTTACCTCTTGCACCTTGTGGTGTAGTTGGTGGTTGGTGGTCGGTTGCAAGCAACGGCCGACACGTAGAGCTCTGTGCTGCAAGCAGCCGAAATTGAACTGGAAAATCAATTGTTGAGCACATAAATTTGTTAGTACGAAAATTGCACCGTTGGGTAAAATATATTTTTGGAGAATTGCACTCAAAAGCGAACCGCAAATGAAATGAACACAAGATAAATAAATGCCATTGCCATCGACATCGCCAGTGTCTTCGACTTGCTCTTAAAGCTCTCAAATAAATCGAATGCTTCAATTGTTATGGATAGCATAACCCTGCAGCTCTGTTGTCATATCATTTACTCAAAAGCACTCGGTCTGCATACTCTGCACTTCATTAGCGACATCTTCTCCCTCGACGGGGCCAAAAGTGCCAGCTATCTATCTATCTATCAGAGGAGAAGGGCGGAGAGATGTTGTTGCCTTTGCCGACTCGTTGCACTTATCTGGGCTCAAACGATGCACAAATATTTTGTAGACACTTAAGCAGCTCAAATTGCAAAGGCGTATGCATGTGTGTGTTGAAATTTATCAGCAACATTCCCATTGCCAGGCAGGCAGGAAGGTGGCAACAATGTAGGATTGCTTGTTGCAGGCTTAATGCTTTGCATGGCATCTTTACAGGGAGGTAGTTCAACTTCTTCAACGCGTCCAAGCGATGTCAAACGGCAAAGGCAACGGCAACGGAAACGGAACTGAAATGGCGACATTGTTGAAAACATGCACGTTGAAACTTGTTACTTGTTACACAAGCGACACGAGGCAGGCAGTCAAAGAAGCATCTGCAAGAAATCTTTTCAAAAGCGGCAATTCATTTTAGCATTTCTCCGAATCCGAAAGACGTGCACATGTCAGATGATTGTGACTGTGCAACGAGGCGTCGCTGCCATTGCCATTGCCATGCAATGTGTCCAGCAGCTAGGTAGACCCGACCCACTCCTATCCTTTTCTATCCTGTCGTGGGCCAAGTAGGTGCCAAGATAGCGCAACTTGCCATTACGGCATACCTGAAAAGACTGCCAACTCTTGACAATGACAAAGATACATTCAGTGGGTGGCAGTTGTTGGGCATGGAAAATGGGGAATTGGAAATGGCAGTGCCCAGTTCAGTGCAGTGCCCAAACAAAGCTGACCAAAGCTGCAATATAAATGGCAAACTGTGTTGTCAGTACTACATACTCTATACGTATCTACAATAGCCTAAAAGGAACTAGAGTTATTCTCACTCTTCTGACTATGCAATGTTTATCTTGCAAAAGACTTGAGCAAAAGAAAAGAACATGGAAATATCCTTGTCAGGATACAAGTGCTTTATTGGTTTAATTTATAATGGAACCGTTCTAGTGAATTCACTGCACTATTAGTCTTGTCAACATTCATTTAGCAAAGTCAACAACCATTGCGTAAGCTTAGCTTGAACTCAAACCAAATGCTACAAAACTGATCTGTTCAATATACAACATCCCTCTCTCGCTCACTCTCTCTAACAGTTTCTTTGTCGGTCTTTCGATGAGTTTGATCACTTGAAAGCTAAATGCTACTAAACTGACCTGCTTAAAAGCTGTACAACTTCCGTCACTCTCATTTTCTTTCGTTGAGTTTGGTCAGCTGTTTAGCCGTGACACGAACCCAGAGAATCCAAGCGTCACACTTGTTTAGTCATCGCAGAAGGTAAACCACTAACAATTCAATCTTTTGAACAGGCCGTTTAGACAGCTTTAAGACAACAATATTGACGTCGACGTCGATTTAGACGTTTACTGCGACGGCGACGGCGACTGCGACTGCGCTGTTGCTCTAGCCTAACTGGCGATCTGTCAGCACCGTCAGCGTATTTAGTTTCAGTTGATATTCGTTGCTGGCTCTGGCAACAACACGCGGACAAGTTTCGAGAAACGAGTTAAAAAACATAAAGCGGACAGAGAACTTGCTAAGCAGGCGGCAAAAATTATTTGAATTCAATTCAAATTGAATCGACGATCGTCAACAGGTGCAAATTCGATTGAATTGAAAGTACACAATAAGAACGCGGCTAATTGGTGACTGGTGAATGAGCCCGGTTAGTTAAGTAATTGTGGCTTATATTATTGTGCATATGTATTAATCTGTGTGTGTGTAATTGCTGTTGTGCCACATCTTTGCCTTAGTTGTTGGCTAATTGCGCGAGTAAGAGATACAAACCAAACACCAACAGCAGCAGTAACAACAACAACAACGACAACAACATCAAAGCAGCGCTCACATTTCGCATGCGCACAGTTTGTCTAGTTTTTGCATGTGTATTAGTGTATCTTTACCGCACTGTGAGTGTATATGTGTGTGTATGTGTGTGTCTGTCTCAATCTTTGCTCAATCGCAATCTTTGGGCATTGCCAAAACAGGTTAACTAAAAGCAAACGTGTTCTTTACGTTTGTTGACTTTGCAAACGCAAAATACAAAAAAACACACCAAAGTTATTCACCAGCAACAACAACAGCAAAAATTTCGCACAACTTTGTGCACATACATAAGTATTTTGTTTACATTTTGTGCATGTGGAAGTGTGCAAAACTTTAACAGCAACTGCAACATCAAGGGAAACAACAACCAGCAGCAGTTGCAACTTTAAGAACTGTGAACTCAGGTAAGAAAATCGCCAACCTCATTAAAAATGTAAAAGGGCCCAAGCCTTGCGAAATTGCAGCTCGATCTCAAGGATGAGATATTAACCGCAAAATGATAATGCAAAAGCACAGCAGCAGCATCGGCAACAACAACAACAATGCCATCACCGGCAACAACAGCAACATCGTCGTCAACGACCTGCTCCAATTCGATTTATGCAGCCCAAGGTCAACAACAGCAACGACTTTAAAATGCAAACTCAGCTCAAGCTGAAGCTGAAGCAGAAGCTGAAGTCGAAGACATCCAAGAGCGTTGAGGTTGCTGCTTCTTAAGTTGTTTTTTGGTTGTTGAGTCTGTTGCTGCCGCTTTTATACCCTGTACTCAAAAAGCTTTTGTCTTATGGCGAACAAAATAAGCAGAGGTTGCGTTTAGTTTCCGCTCAGTTACCCAAATGTTCAATTAGCACATCAACTATCAGAATTTAATATGTAATAGAACTGGAACTGCTAAAATCGGTCTTTAAACTCCCACACACTTAATAAACCAACTTTTGCTTTAAATTAGCGTATATTAAAAAAAATAATTTAATAGAGCAAGAATTATACAAGGAAACGTGTTTTTACTTTTTGCATACTCATTTCGCTCTGGTTTCGATTTCATGCGGGGTATTTTGTTCGTTGAGCTCTTTTGCCTTAAGCTGGTTGTAATGTTATAGCTTCTTGTTGTTGTTGCCAGCGCTTTTGTTATGCATAAGTCAGCTATTGTTGTTATTGCAGGTCTGTGTGTGTATCTCGATTATACATATATCAGCGAAGAGTATTGTGACTTAGTAGAGGTATTGTATGAATATATAAAGCTTGACTTAGGTTTAAGCTAATGCAGTTTGAGATAATGAGATAATATTTAACATGTGGGCAAATTTAACAAAGAGTTTAAACAATAATGGACATGTTCATATATGAATACATATGTATCTGATCTTTCTGTGTGGTTGTTGTTGGCTCATCAACTCTCATATAAAGGAAGAGGGTATTCAGACTACAGCTTGCTAAAGACTTTCTTAACTGATTTTAAGGTCATTGTCAGTCCTTCAACTTAAAGCCGTCTGTTCAGGTTAACATATCGTAGTCTCTTTGTTTGTCCCCGAGTAATTCATAATGATTTAACTTGCCGCTTTAAACACGGCACTTAACCTTTTAGTGTACACACAAAAACCGCAACAATGAGAGTAACTATTGCCATAGCAACTACAACAATAACAATTACATTTACAACAACAACAACAACTGAAACAATTGCGGCAACCGCATTACTTGGCGCAATTAAAACCGCAAAACTCAACCTGGCTCGCTCTACCTTAAGCCTCATTTGCCCTTTTGTTTTATGGCATTTCGAAAAATTAAATTAAATCAAGAAAAGGGTCAAACTTAAAGAACGCATATTCAAATACCGTTATAGTCGCATTATGTCTGACTAATTGAATTAATAAATTACTCAACGCTTATGCAGCATTTATTCTCCTGTGTGTGTTAAGTGTATTTCAGCTGACTAAATTGGCTTACACAAGTTAGTGGTCCTTTTGGCAGTGGACTTGGTCAAGGCTTGCCGTCTTGGTTCGCATCATTTAATTATTTCACATGAATTGCAGAAAAATATTTATAACTTCCACCGAGTCGAGTCACTTAATAAAACATTAACCATTATAATGCACGATCAAAACGAATAAAATCAGCAAAAAAAAAAAAACATTCTCCTTTTGTTGCCTATGAATTTCGATTTTAATTTTTTACTAACAAATGAATCTTTGTCATTGGGGGTCTTATAACGATCCGAAGAACCATTATCGGATGCCTGCGAATAGCACTTAACACATTGCCAGTCATTCTGATACGAGATTATGTTGATTACACGATTCGAGTGTATCGATAGTACGTAATTGCATCATTTACATATTTATTTGCGAATTATTTTGGTCAAAGATTTATAAATAAATAAATAAATTACGCAAAATAATTGTTCGACTTTACAACTTTTATTGCTCCGAATTGAATATGCAGTAAGAATACAAAATCAGCCTTCAAAATATTTGTAAATTTCAATAAAAGTATGTATATATTGCTTGCTTATATATGTATATATTTTTGCTTCTTCGGGGAAAATCTGAGTTTCTCAAGGCCAACTTATATTTAAAAAATGTTGGTTTAAAATTGAAAACTAATGCACGAAAAATAAAATTATATTGAAATAAATATCGTCAAGTGGCAGCTGCTAATTGTAGATACAAAAATTCGAATTAGTCTACACGAATTTAATGCGAGTTCGTTTAATGTATGAATGCACTCGTTATTCGAAAGTGCCACGGGCAATGAAATTCATTTAACATTTTGGTGCTTGTTTCGGGTTTTAAAGTGCAATTAAAGAGAAACGACAACGCACATGAATGAAATTCATTTATTATTTCCATGCAAAGGATATTTTAGTTTTGTTATTAGACATGTGACGGCCCTTTAAAATGTAAATATTGTTGTTTAAAAAAAGCATGTACCGACAGTTTCGTTTTGAAAATATTTCTCTCTATTCAAATTGTGATTTCTTTTGTTTTTTTTTTCTTAGTTGAATTCGATTTTTCGTACTAAGTATAAAAACAATTTATGAATAGAATAGAATCTATATGAAAGAGTATTAAATCTTCGGTACTTGACTTGTTTAATTTATTTTCTACACTTTTTATTTGTAAATGTTTTGTGTTATTTTTTTCTGTACTGACTTCAATTTGCACGGGCTGTCAACACATTTGCCGGTGTACGATTTTTATTGAGTTTTGTGAAGGCGATTCAGCGTTTTAACCATTTGTTGTAGTATTTGCAGTCAAACGGATGTCATTGTAATGACAATTAATTTACAAGCAATACCAACCAAGTTAAAAAAACACCGTGAATTAAATAAATACACATATATATATGTGTATATGGATGTGTAATTATTCAATTAAAAATACCACACATTTATATATATTTATCAAAATGACAGCGCGTAAAGGTTGCCACCAATAAAAATAGTCAACCGAATGCAAAATACACAGCAGGAAAAAATAAATTTATCCAAATGCACAAAGCCAAATTGTACTTTATGAAATAATTCAATGATAAATGGTATTTATTTATTTGATTCAATTTAAAAATGTTATAATGCCATAATGAGAGGGTTTAAGCTGGGCGGAAATGATAGTCATATTAAAGGGTTTTTCTGATATCTGATATATGCTATGGAAATCGGGTTATGCAACGGAAATGCATTATAATCAGCTGGCAGTTAATCTTCTTATGTAAATTATCCGCGAATAGTATAAATTAGGCTCGAAAAAATGTATGAAATAAAATTATCAATCAATGCCGTTTAAATTTGATTGACAGTCATTGCTTAAAATTTAACATTTATCGTAGAAAATTGAATGTAATTAAATTAAGTCATTCAACTACTATTGATTGTTAAATCTCTTAAGAATATAATTTTCTACGATTGAATATGGCGCGAAAGTCTCATGTGGTTCAGAATAAAAATTCAGAAAATTCAATTTAAATAACTTTCAATGATAATATTTAGCATAAAAATTATGCAAATAAAAATATGAATATGTGAATGTGTTTGCGTGTGTGTGTGTGTGTGAAATGGCAAAATAATAGACGGAATCAATAGCCTGAGCGATAAACAATCAGCGAATATGAAAATATATATTTTCCGAGTCATATTTTTTTATGGCTAAAAATAGGAAAGTGTTTTTGGCAACAACTTCATGAAAATATGCAAAGTTTTTGCATTTATTCGACGACAGCAACCACTAACAGTAATAAGCCACTTGTAAGGCAGAGATAAGTCCTCACCCGCTCCCCCCCTCTCCTCTTCCTTCCCCTCGACTCAAAGTACCTGCAGCCCCCTCTTCAGCGTGTGTCTTACGTACGTCTTAGGCTTGACACATTTGCATAATCTGAAGCAAATCTTTGGTAACAAGTAATCGAAAATAAATTTGCATAACAAATAGCGGACGAGGTCCTAGGCAGGATCTAACACACATACACAAACAAGCACACACACAATGAACGGAAATACTGAAATCTGCACTTGATGCTCAATATCAATAAGTATATGCAAAGAATTCATACAGGCGCGACTTTTGCATTGGTGCGTGCAAAATTTAATCACAATTTAAATTGAAAATTTCCAACACAGCAAAAAAAGATGGCTCCGCTCTTCTTTTCGCCTCGTATTTATATTTGTAAATAGACAAACAACTGACAACAGACGCAACCCGCCCCAGGCTTCAACGCGGAGAGGAGAAGAACAACATTGTCGAGTAATTGCCAAATGTTTGGATACATACGTATGTAAAAGTGATATTTGCATATAAACAGGCATATGTAGCCGATTTTCATTTGATGTTGCAAGGCTTTTTTGTCGTCTCACTTATTTGCATATCGTTTTTAAAGGTTGTCTGAATTTTTTATAATTTTTATGAGCACTTGGGATGAAGGAGGGGCTGCCTACAGCATTCAAAATCTGCGCTGTGATTTCAATAAAACAACAGGGAATCGGAATTGTTGAAAATAAAGTGGATCTGATACTCATGCTCACAATCAGAGACTGACTTCATTAACCCGTGTATGACATATTCTTTTATTGAATTCTTCAAGTTGGACCAGAAAAGCGGCTGAAATCGGCTTATGGCCAGTGCCAGTCTCAGTCTCAGTTCCATTTCAATTTTGAGGGTTTTACCCAGACAAATCAGTTTACGATTACTCACCAGGCGCAGCATAAACAAAGCTTGCTAAGCGCTGAGCCATCGTGACTGGAACTAGACACAAACTTTGGCCAAAAGAGCTGAAAGCCGTAATCTGAGACGGCCAAGCGTAACCGAAGCACTTCTTATTGCAATCAGCTCAACTTTAAAGCCGTTGAAAATGCAATACTAGCGAAATATTAATTACTTTTTGTTACTATTTTGGTTTTTGCTAAAATAAAAAAATAATTTTGTTGAAAATTTTTGGAAAGCGCAGCACGTGGAAAACCTTGAAAATGCGGTTGGACTTTTTCAATGTACATAATTGTTTGGAAAATTCGCTTATAAACAGCAACTGAAAATCATTGTTTTGTTTGTCACGGTGCACAGTGCACAGTGTTAATTACAACATTTATTGTTAATAAACAAATAAAGAAATAATATGGTAAATAAATTAAATGCATGTGGAATTGCCGCAGGCCATGGAAAATGAATTATGAGAGAGTCCAACACAGCATAAATATATAAACATACATATATGTATATGAAAATGACCTTTTTTGGTTGGCTGCTCATAACGGTATCTGTAACTGCATCTACATATGTTTGTGTATACATATATGAGTGCAGTTTCAGGGGACAGTCAATTGCAAAAGACAATCGGCAAACAAATATTTTTGTTCATTGCACAAAAATCGTTTGTTATGCTCAGCTGCAGTCGCAGTCAGTGCGAGTTTACTCCTATGACCATAAAATACTTATATGCTTGAATTTATGAAGAACGGAAAATAAATATATATTTTATTATATTTATTGGTCAACAAAAATGGCTTTTGACTATTAAATTGGCATTCAACGGAATATTCATTTTGTTTGTTGTTTTGGTCTATTGAAAAATTTCCGTTTGAACTTGATTTCATCATCTGTCTTTGTCATATCAAAAGTCTCTATTTAAATGATTTAAATAATTGAAATTGAAAGGCTTAACATTTTTAATTGATCATGAAACGGACTTTATGAAATGTATAATTTCGAGACACAATATATGAAAAAGCAAACGGACTTTTTAATTGAGTAGTTAAAAGAAAAATAAAATTGCTTTTAAAAATATTCTAATCTCAGCTTTTCTCTTTATTATTCTTATAATTCGTCAAATAATTTGGTTTATGTCTCGTTTTCTTTTAGCAACAATGCTTTGCTAAAAAAGCAATAAAGGCCTTCAAATATTTGCACACCCACACAAAAGCGCAAACAAACAAACCAACAAATACTCGCACTTCCTTCGACACTCACCCATTCTTAGACCCATCTTTATGCTTATATGCAAATAAATGCAAAATACTCTTGAGTTTGGGGGGGCAGACATAGGATTGGAGTGGGGTAGGGAAATTCTTTCCTGACTTTTACTTGAAGACTTTCGTTTGACTTGATTTTTCATTGCGGGGGGTATTCGGGGCGTATACTTGATAGATTTGAACGAAGACCAAAAGTTCAATGTATGCATTTAGATTTCTCTGTTTGTTTTTGTACTGTGTGTTGTGTGTGTTGTTGTGTTGGCTTCTCTAAGTGACTGTCGGTGTCATAGGCGAGTTCTCAACCCTCTGCCTGTAACATATGCCTGTGTCTTGCGTTTGTCACACAAATAACAGCCACACTTTCGCTGCGATCTCTCTGTCTTTCATTGTGACTGTGCCTGTGTCTGTGTCTGTACAGCCATGTGCATGTCAGTCGTTGTCTAACTCAACCCCAACCCCGATCCAAACCCAATTCCAATCCCAAAGGGTAACCTGAAACATGCTCCACCCGACCAGACGCAATGCACTTTATGTCCTCGTCCTGCTGATGACGGTGCCGGCGTCTCGAGGCTGTTGCTCCTCCTCCTCCTCTTCCTCTATCTCCCTCTCTCTACAAGCAACGGCTGTTGCAGTGATTGTCAACGTCATCATCATCAGCGTCTCTGTCTCTGTCCCTGTCCCTGTTGCCGCTAATCCTTGTCATGCTCCTGCTCGGATGCTCTGCAGTTCTGCTGCAGTGTCTCTTGTACTTGTTGTTGTTATTGTCAAGTGCAAATGTCTCTGTAAAATATGCAAAGACATAAATATTTCAATGGGCTTTGTCTGGGTGTGAGAAAAACTACAGCACGCTGGTCATTGGAGATGCTCAGAAATCACGCAATGAAGTGATTTCAAAGTGATTTAGAGAAATCCTTTGAAATGAGAGCTCACGCTTATAATCAATGATAGATTTAAATACATCAGACAATTTAAAAGTCTCAAGCTCGTAATTAAAATAAGTAATCTGTATTTTATGCGGACAAAGTTCATATGGCCAGTATCAATTACTAACAAAAAGCAGTTCAATTGTATAAAAATGATAAAGTTACAAATGCAATTCCCATTGAAAATGGTCTGTTAATTAAACTGGTTATCGTTTTTAAAGCATTTAACTATCAATAATTGACTATCATTATAAAAACCTTAGTCTCGTTAAGCTTCCCGTCGAGCTGAACCTTCACAGTGATTCAAAAAAGTCTTGGTTTTGATCACATCTAGGTAATGTTCTTTTGGCTGTTTCTTTATATTTGGTTGCTTCTTAATTAGTCTTGTCTGTGGGTGTGGCAAAGTTTAAGTTATAGGTTAAAGTTACATTTTTTATAACTTAAACTGACCTCAGCCAATTTATCAGGCATTGCGTACTGGACTTTGAGATTGAATTCCACAGGCAGCATACAGAAGTCACTCTCCACATACTGATGAAATTTCCCACTGTCTGAAAGAGAGGTAAAGAACGAGAGAGAGAATGTCTGCTTGATTGTAAATCTTTATTGGAATTGCATTTCATTTCTAATATACGTATAAATTACATGTCATTTTGTAATAGACAAACTGCAATCATTTGCATACCAATATAATGCTTGCAAAATTGCTGACGTCTCGTTGTTGTCATTGTTTCTACAGATTTGTCGAGTAAACACGGAGAAGAGAGAGATATATATTTATATACTGTATACATATACTAACAAGATTCACTGTCAAGTTGAAGCAACAAATATCGATTCATACGAGAGGTTTTAAAATACTTTGATAAATAGAAAACACTCGACCTCTGTTGTTTCTCGATTTATGACAGCTCGGTTATAGGCAGCTTGATTAGCAGCTCGAATTTGTAACCGGTTCTCGATATTGAATAAGTGACTAAGTGCAATAAAACTGTCAGTGTTTTTCCCCCGTGTAACTTTAGCATTGTTTGACTATTTGTCTAGCCACACACACAATCTTGAGGATGCACATTCCTTGAGTGCCACGTTCAAAGTCTACAAATTATTGCGTAAGATGGAAAATCTTCAGTTGAACAACGCTGATAATAATTGACAAGCAGTTGCTAATTTCATCAGTTCAAAGTGCATCCAATTCACTCAAACAGAATACAACCCAACCAACTGAGCAGAATTGCAGCTCATGTATGTAAGTTCAGTTAAAAGGTTGCATAGCAACAAAGTCTGTCTATGTGTGCCACAGCATTACTGTTGTAACTGTAGTAATTAAACTTTTATAAGCTGTGATTGCTGATTTGTTAAGACATTGAAGTCTTCTGACTTGTTGCTTGCCTACAGCAAATATCAAAGTCTAGAAACACCTCGAAAACAAATTAACTGCAACGTGCGGGATTGCAAGCCAGTGGGAATTTTCGAAAGTTAGTATATACTTAGCTGAACATACATAAATATAGTAAAGCCAATATAAATATTGAATGTCAAATGTCAGCAACAACTCAAAGTTCGTTTAGGGCTTGACAGAGTGATATCATAATTTTAGTTGGGAATCCCTGACTATAATATGGAAATGAAGTGGGAAAATTGTCCCCTGTAAAATTTTGTTAATTTGACTTTTTAATTTTATTATACTAAGAATTCATAAAAATTGTAAATTATGCAATGCATGACACAAATTCTATTCTATTGCAATAAACTATATTGGCCATAAACGTTTCGCTTTCTTGGTCAAGTGTGATTATGTGTCAAGTCGATTGCATCGACGCCATTTTGCAGTTGACCAATTGTAATTGCAATGACGATTGCTTATGCAGCTGCAAACAAGAAATTTGAGCGCACCATTTTCAATTAACGGGAACCACCAACAAATGCGCTGAGTCAGGCCAAGAGAGGAGGGTTGGGAGTCTGGGGAATTGCCGTCCGAATAGTGCAACGAATTGCAAATTGTACATGGCTCAAAAATTGCAGCCACAATATTGATTAATTGTATTATGACAGTTCAATTAGCATATGAATATTGGTAAAACAAATGAGAAAACTATGCAAATTACCGTCGTAGTTAATATGGCTACTCTAAATATACTTGGGCCCATTCGAGCTGCGAGTTTTTCGCTGAGTGTATTCTGGTCAGCTTTTAGTGTAATGCGCAATCAGAAAATATCACGGAGAGTTAACAATGTTGCGCTAAAGCTCAAAACGCATAAAAGTATGCTACGTGTAATGAAAACGATATGTTCACATGGATGTATGTGTGAGGATGTCTGTGTGTGTGTGTGTGTGTGTGTGGGGGGGGCCGGCAGGAGTCAGCTGTGTGTCCTGGGTACATTGAAATGGCTTAATCAATATTACTGCGCAAAATGTGGGCAAAACAACTCAGTGCTTTAAATTTTCCCCCTCAACGAATTGCAATGTGAATTATCCTTTCATGCTCGTTTCAAATAGGAAAAGCGATTGTAAATTTATTTGTATGCCGCTTACGGGCTTAACAAACGGTTTCATCTATGTAAGAGTACTTTATCACCCTCACAATGTATTGCAGCTCTTTAAACTGATTTGAAAGTGGTCTTAAAAGGCTTTACATGGAATTTAAGTTAATTGCCACATTGAATATGGGTTCAAGGATCAATTTCAGTAATATTCAGGCTCAAGTCGTATATATAATAATGTGAAGCCAATATTTAAATATATACCTGACGCTTTAATAACTTTTCACAGTAGTATGACAAACTGAAAGAAATCTGCGTCCGGCTTCGATGATTATTACTAACAAATGATTCGTAATAATTGCGGTACTTAGTTGTTGGTTGCAGACACACACAATCACTTACTCACATACTTACATACTCACATCTACAAGCAAAAGCAAAAAATAGGCTTCATTAAATACAAATGTGCCTTGGCAATTGAACAGTCCACAGAGAAGGCCAAAACCCCAAACCCATAACCCAAAGCCCAAACCCCAAACTGGCCCCAACAAATGATCTATGTGTATTCTTTGTGTTTCTGTTTTTCTGTTCAACTCTTAATCCCAATGAATTTGCTACAAAATGTTGCGGCTTCTGCTTGAAATTTGATTGCCAAATTTTCGCTTTATAATTCTCAAAGCGAGACTCCAGTTTGAGGGGTGCTTTGAGAGTATGGTTTTTGGGCAATGACCATTGTATATAATTGAAAACTGTAACAATCTCTTGGTTTCCCAAAATAATATTAGATGCTCAGCTTGAACACACAAAAGCAACATTGAAACTTTGCAACCTTTTTTTTACGCGTTATAACATAATTTGCAACAAATTTGCCTTTAAAAGGCCAAAATAGTCGGCAAGAAATTGTTGTTGCAAATTATTTGCTAACTATTATGGCAAATCTTATATGCAAGTGTGTATTGTGTGAGTGTGTGTAAGTGTATTTGTGTTTATGTAAGTCGCATATTACTAACACATGAGCGCTTTTTTTGGCGTTGACCGGCAAATTTTTGTTGTTAAATTTATTGAGCGTAAAATTTTGTGCAAATTTCTATATATATATTTTAATTTTTTTTCCTAACGACAACTGCCCGAAGTGCAGAGCAAAAGAGAAAGAACGAGAGAAAGAGATAACTTTTTGTGTATGTGCAAAAATAAATATAAATATTTATTGCTTCTGCGAAAAGTGACTTTTAGAAGGCAGAACTTGGATCTGGCTCTGGTTTTAGTTCTCAGCAAATCAAATGCTTTTTATATGTAAATGAAACGTCTGAATGTGTGTGTGTGTGTGTGCGTGTGCCTAGAAGAGCCATTGACCCATTTCAAAAGTGCCTTAAACACTGCCTTGTTTGATGGCCAAGTGTTTAGTCCAAGTTACTATAGCTATCAAATGATGCATCCAAGCGGTTAATGGTCCATGGATTCCTAGGAAAATTGCAGTTCAGACCACTGAACAAGCCATTGAAGGAGACAGAGATGAAAAGAGTGAGAAAAAGGTGTAAATAGATCAGAAAATGTTTTAAAATAAATTAAGTTGAATTTAAAAGTGAAAAATATTTATTTTATAATTTTTTATGGCATTTTCATGTACATGTAAAAATTAAATAAATATTTTATATCTTAATATTAAAGACCAATTTTGCTCAGTTCGAAATCGAATCCTGTATGTGAACTGTCTCGCGGCGATTAGGTCATGATTAACATCTCAATGTGCACTAAAGTTTATGTGAGCGATAAACATTTACTGTTGACACCATAAAGGCAGAAGATCATATTCTTCCATATAATATTTGTACTATAAATATATGTACATTAGAGTGCATCGAATTGTATGGGCCCGAAAAAATGAAAAAATGGTAACCCATTTTCGTAATCTGTGGTCAATTTAAGATGTTTTCACGAAGAAACCATAGTTCTAAAATGAATTCCTGGTCCGCGCTTTTTGAGTTGAAAATTCATTTTTTTTTGAAAATTTATATCTTGATTGTTTATGGTCCGATTCTGACAAACTTGGTGTCAATACTCTTGTTAGGACCAGGACTTTTAAAATTCAACAGAAAAAAGGACGGAAATGTCCTTTAAACATAATTTTCATCCTTGGAACGACGATTTCGCGGTTCGCCTCTATA
The DNA here is from genome assembly GCA_037043405.1 of Drosophila subquinaria. Lineage (NCBI taxonomy): Eukaryota > Metazoa > Arthropoda > Insecta > Diptera > Drosophilidae > Drosophila > Drosophila subquinaria. Next base: position 843,330 of record JBAMBL010003111.1, on the reverse strand, counting down.
CCAATAAATTAGTCCGAATTAAAGCTATTTTTTGGCAAAACAAATTTTATTTTCCCTGAACCTGTATTTTTTGTTAACAGAAAATGTAACACATATTTTATTAAAATTGCTTTAAAACTGTATTAAAATAGGTTTTACATTTTCTTTTAATAAAAATTACAGGTTCAAAAAAAAAAATTTTATTTTGTGCCAAAAAATAGCTTTAATTCGGACTAATTTTTTAAGATAGAGACGAATCGCGAAATCGCCGTTCCAAGGATGAAAATGATGTTTAAAGGACATTTCGTCCTTTGGTTCTGTGAAATTTTGAAAGTCCTGGTCCTAACTAGAGTACTGACACCAAATTTGTCAGGATCGGTCCATAAACACCCGAGATATAATTGTTCAAAAAAGTGAATTTTTCAACTCAAAAAGCGCGGACCAGGAATTCATTTTAGAACTATGGTTTCTTTGTGAAAACATCTTAGAATTGACCACAGATTACGAAAATGGGTTACCATTTTTGGTGAAAAAAATCGATGCACTCTAATAAACATATTTTACTTTTCATGCATGTGCGCCTCTGCCACGCCCTCTCCCCTCCCCACAAACCTTTTTAGCATTGCTTGTATGATTTTATTTATTTCCGTTTTGCCCACCTGCCAGCCTAAATTCTTCTGCCAAGTTGGCACCTGTTCCGGCAGCCATAAGAGCGACATCCCCACTTCAAGCCATAAAATGTATACAAATCTGTGTTGCCGATACAGATACAGATACAGTTGCGTCTGCAGATACAGATACAGACAAAGCTACGTGGAGGCACGTGAAACTTTAAAAGATTTGCCGAAACCAAAAAAATAAGGAATAAAATGGCCTTTGGATTGTTCACGTGCCGTTTGCTGCTTTATTACAATAAAAGATACTTTTGTCTGTTTAGATACACTCGAGGTTGGCTAACACCTTTTGCTGCTTGAAAAATTATTGCACAAAAGTTTTTTGTTGCTTTTGCAATTTGCAGGCACTCAAAGATGTGTACGTGTTGTTGTTTGCTTGTTTGCTTGTTATCTGGTCAAGGTAGTTATCTTTCCCAGCAATAGATGGACTTTGTTTTGCAGTTATTTGATTAAATTTGTGGTTCTTGTGGTGGAGGATGTTCCCTTTTGCCAGTTTCCTTAAACCAACACACTCGTAACTAAAAGCAATATGGCTAGTTCTAAGGTCTAGTAGCCAGCAAAGATAAATAAAGTTTTAATTAGAAACATTTGCCAGTGGACATCTCCACAGGGCTTAGCGGGAGGTCAGCGGGAGGTCAGTGGAGGCTCAGTGGTTACTGTGTGAGCTGCATGCAAATTCAATTAAATAATGTTGAAATAGCCACAATGTTGTGCGGCTCGCCAGTGTCTATTTTCGGGACAAGTTGATTTGTACAACAGCTCTGATTAACATCAGTTAATAACTATGATTTCGCTGTCAGATTGCCCACTTTTTCACTTGACAGCGGAAACGGATGTTGATCATCTTTTATGACCAAATTACATAATATTTCTATGGGAGTGAAGTTTAATGCGTAAATTAAGCAAAGAAAGTCTGTGAATTGATTGATCAAAAACTCAGGAAATTAGTTAAATAGCATTGAAGTTGACATTAGCAACATGACGTATACGCAATAGATGTCATTGGTGTACAGGAAAATAATAAATTCTGACTTTTATATGCTAGGTGATTATTTAATTATTTCGAAAAGGGAATCAACATTATGAAGATTGTTCTTTTCCAGTTGCTTAGCTCTTCATGTGAAGACAACAATACATTGACCTGACAGCTACTTATATGTTTAAACAATATTTCTTAATTGAAATGCTGCGGGCCAACTCCTGACTTGTATTGCCAGACACAGGCAGACAGAAGGACAGTTCGAGATAGACAGAGAAAGTGAGAAACAGAGAAAGGGAAAGGGGATGAGATGAGGATGGCAAGTGTAATGCTAGTAAGCAGCTCAACATTTGCAATGAAAGCGTTTGGCCAGGCCATTGCTCATGAGCTTTCCCTCTTACCCGCAACGCCACAATAGCCTTACCACTGCTTCGACTCGCACCAAGCCACAGAGAGAGAGAGAGAGAGAGAAAGGGGAAGACAGAACTGTTCTCCGTCCCACCCACTTGTGCTTACAATTTTGCCAGCGCTGCAAGCGAGCTGAGCAGAAATTAATTACATTGAAGTCATTTATCAAGAAAGTTTATTTCTTGCTGCCCCAGCCATCCCCCCTTCCCCGTTCCCTTCCTCTCTTTCCACTCGTCATGCCCAAAAAAAAGAGTCACAACGAAAGCAAAACAGAAGCAAACCTCGAACCACAAGATGTCAGTTGCTGTTTACTTTGGGTTAGTTATTTGCCGTTGTTATGCTTATTTTTATTTATTTGGCCAGCCCATTGTTAGTGAGAAGTAAATCAATAAATGAATCGAAGCTTAGGCCACATTTTTTCTTTTTGTGTTGCGATTTTTTCGGGTTTATTTTTTTTTAGTTTGGGGAAAAAATAATTGCAAAACTTTTGGTGGCAATTGGCAAATTATTTGCTGCATTTTCGATTAGCTAAATGTCAACTTGCAAATGAAAATGAAAATGAAAATAAAAAGAAAATGTTAGAGCATTTGGCAAAATTGGTACTAACCCACCAGGAGGTCAGATCCGAGTTAGTCAGCCAGAGTCAGCGAATGCGGGTAGATGGCCATTTTGAAATTTCATTCATTTCAGTTTGCTGCTAGTCACAAAATTGGCAATAGCCAAAACAACTTTGAGCTGCCGCTACATGACAGCAATATCCATCACGGGCTCACTGCAATGGCCAAGCTCGGGTCATGCTCCCATATAGAAAAATTGGTTTAATCAACTGTGAAACAACTGCAATAGCACTAGCAACAGCAGCACTGGCAAAAATAGTCACTATAAAGCAACAACAACAACAACAAGAACAACAACAATTGAACAACAAAAGTGACAAGAGAATGGCAATCGTTAGAACTTTGCTGGCTGGGCTAGACGCGTATTGACAGCTTTGGGTATTGGGAGGTGACTCCATTTAAGCAAACTGCTGCGTGGGTCATGTCAGGCCAAACTTATATATACAATACAATACATATACATATCGATTTAGTTTCCTTGTCAATGCACAGCAACAGCAGCTGCAGTTGCAGTTGCTGCAGCAGCAGCAGCTAAACGTTTGCCAATTTTATTTTTATTTTTCAGTTTTTAGTTTTAAATTTTCAAAGACACGTACTCAGTGGCATTTGTATTTGTATTGTACCATTTACAGCCAAATAACATGGACGCCGAAGCCGATGGAGTGCCGCCAACGGCGCCAGTTGCAGCTGCAACAACGGCCAACAGCGATCTAGACTTGGCCGCCCGTCGACGACTCTTCATCTCACAGCCATCGACGCTGGCGTCGCGTCGCCAACAGGCGGTCTGTGTGAGGCGAGCCCATAAGATGTATGGCGGCGGCAAGAATCCAAATATCGTACTCGATGGCCTCAATATGACAGTGCCCAAGGGTTCCATGTAAGTACACAGCACTCAACACCCCACTTGTTTTACATAGGCCTTTGAATAGCATTGCATAAAGAGTTTCCAAGAAATCAATATCAAAATTTAATTCATATTTGAAATAATACAATTAAATTCCAGAAATCGCTAATTTAAAATTTATTGTAAAGAGATACATTAAAAATACAATTTCATGAAATATGTTCCAGGAAACAATTTGATTCAGTAAAATCGAATTCTACAAATCGCTAATTTTAAATTTATAGGGAAAAAGATTTTTGAAAATAAAAGATTCATACAACAATTATATTTCTGAGAAAATTATATTCTAGTAAAATTGAATTCCAGAAATCAAAAATTTAAATTTTATAAGGAAAAAGATTTTTAAAAAAGAAAATTTCAAAAAATATGTTGCGGAAATCGACAGACTGAAATAATGTGTGCCAGAGAACAAGTAAATAAGCCTTTCGGACTAATAGTTGTTAAATTATTTTATGGAAAAATGTGCTAAATTGAAAATCTATGTATGTATATCCACATAAACATTAATAATGTTTACATTTGGAATGTCTCATCCCGATTTCGCAGCACTAAATCGAAACCATGAAATAATGAAAACTAGGTTGGTCAGTAGAAGATTAAAGCCACTTAGCGAGCTCGCTTATGTAAATGGATGTGGATTCGATGGTCATTTGTGGGCTTGAACTTGCAACGGGCGTTAACTAAATGGGCAACAGCTTGTGGCATAAGCGAAACTAAATGCAAATGCAGTTGGTGGTCCATGTGGGTGGACTGACTGTGAGTTGTGAGTTGTGCGTGTTTGCTTGTGTTCACTGTGGCTAAGCTGGTGCGTGTGTGTTTGCTGTAAAATGCTATTGACCGCATTTAACAGTCGAACTGTTGTTGCCAAGCGGCAAATGAGGCGAAGATGAAGCCGACAACGTCGACAAACGATAAGTGGGTCAATGTCAGCACTTGAAAAACTGCCAAATTAACACATACACACAGCTTGTGTGTGTTTGTGCGTGTGAGTGTGTGACTTAACCAGAAGTAGCCCAGTGACAGCGTCACAGCATCCCAAAACCAGTTTTGTAGACAAGACACAAACCACAAACTGAGCTCGATTACGTGCATTGGCGTTGCCAGATCGCAGGCAGAAAAGCATGAATGAACTGTGCTCAACAATAACAACACAAGAGAGACACACACACACACACACACACACAGTTTGACCATGAAATCATTGAAGTGACTGCCTTGAAATGTGTGTTTGTTTTGGCCATTTAGTGAGATATTTCACACAACTTACAAGCAGGCTGACGGACTGACGGACTCACTGAAGACGGACTGACAAACGTATTTTGAAAATCTGTGATAAAAGAAGCGCACAACAACAACGATAACAAAGGCCTTCGTCGCGGGCATTACCAGAGAGTGTTACCCGAAAACTTCAGGCCTCTAACAGGCGAACAAACAAATGCGGCCAAAAGAGAAGTAGAAGAAGCGAATACAAAATAAAAACGCAAACTGTCAGCAACGCGTTAGTGTGAACAAGAAGATTTAGCACAAATTACGTCGTTCCGACTCCCTCACCCTCCCCCCCGCCATCACCCACTGAGCTGGGTCTTTCCCCTGAGCTGTCGGACGTCCCCCAGCGAAGATTTGTGCTGTTGTTGTTAAAAAAAGAAGAAAAATAAACATGTAAGAGCGCCTAAGTAGAGTGTGCTCAACTAGGAGATATTCTGTAACTCGGCAACATGTGTTTGCCCTTTAAAAAGGTCTCTTCTTTACCAAGATACTGAATTCTCAGCTCACTGTCTGTAAACTTTTACGGAGTGTAAGTAAGACTGCTACTCAAGATATTTCAATTTCAAGCTAGCCTTTCTATCTCAGATTGTGGGGTATCAAAAGAGACTGTGAAAACGCAGAGCCCAAAAGTTTCAGGCGCGTCTCAGTTCCAGTTCCAGTGTCTGTATCTGTCTCTATGTCTGAATCTCTGCTGACTGACATTTGGTTTGTTGTATTTGCTGTCATCGCTGCGAAGTGGCGCCTCTGGCCAGTGGTGTGAGGGGAACGGAAACGGGAAGTGGGGACTGGGAAGTGGGAAACGAGAGGCATCAGCAACGCCATCTCTGACTGCTGTCATTGCCGTTTGACGTACTAAATAATTGTGTGTGTTTTTTTTTTTTGCTTTATTTGCAATGAATTATATTTTTTCTTTTACTTTGCCTTTTATTATGTTGAAGCCACAAACACATATATATGTATATATGATATAAATTTGCATGTGTGGAGGGATATACTCATAGAGGGAGACAAAGAGGCAGAACGAAGTATAGACAATGAGCACTTAGTACTGAAGTGTTGTTCTGTGGTCTGCCAAACTCGCAAATAAATCACGCCGGCCACGCATAAATAAAGTATTCAGAAAATTACGCGGTTTTTCCAGCTGCCATGAAAAGCGGTGGAATTTATGGTCCCATTCAGTGCGTTTGATTTGTTCGATTGAAAAGTCAGTCGGGCGGCGGTTTAATTGAATGACGACAATCGGTTAGCGATGCCAACGAGTGCCACATAAAACAGCAAGAGCATCCGCAAAAAGGAACAAATTGCGGCTAACTAACTAAGTGGCAGGCGTCAAATCCCCTTAGAAATATATTTTAATTAGAGTGCACTTGACATGAAAATACCCTCTATATGTACATATATAGATAAACTTTGTGGGCGCAGAGCTGCAAATTTAATTTAGCAAATTAAAAAACATTAAATTGTAACACTCAATATATATAAAATTCAAACTATCTTCTATAATTTAGTTCAATTTAAGTCCATCAAGTGTGAGCCAATCCGATTGAAGGCTTTTCTTATTTGTTGTCAAATTATAATTATGTACTTCATTATCAACTTCAGTAATCTTTATTCCAAGAGCTGTCAAAATTCAAAGATAAGTCTAATTTAAATTTGAAGTTTATCACTCAACTGTCTAATATGATTATGATTACGCCATAGAAAAGCAATTACTTACTCCGGGGTAAAGGCATAGTTGAATATTAGTATTGTGATTATTGCAAGGAAAGCAAGTTGAGGAACTGACAGATATGTGTATATAATATAAAAATGAACTGTCCTTAATGACAGCACACAAATAGCAATTACAAAATGCAGCTATCAAATTGTAGATTTATGTGTTTGAATTGGTTTCTCTTCTCATTTATATTTGGAACTTAATTTAAACCCTTTGCATCTGATTGAAATGGCCACAAGCCCAATATTCAGTTAGTAACTCCAGTAATCTGGACCACAAAATATAACCACATAAATGCATCCTGATGTAGTAGTTGTTCATCTAGTCAACTATCCTTCAAATCAGATACTTTGACTGAGTGTAAGCCTTCAACTTCAACTTTATATTTCGATAAGATTAATTTTATTTATTTATATTAATATATTTACATTTATTTAAGTAAGAGTATTTAATCTTCGGCAATTCGGCAGTGGCATCCCAACTCCTGTGTTCTTTTTACTTGTTGCTGGTAGCTGTTGCCTTGTACTGGCTGTTGACCACAAATTGAGGGCTGGCTCCATTGATTGCCATGTAATTTCTGTGGTAATGACCTTTTCGACATGATTTATACACGAATTGCCATTAAAATTGAAAATGAACTTGAGCAGATTTAACAGAAACTACTTGTTATAAAATTGTCAGCAGGATGTCAAAGAAATTGATTTCTGAAGACTGAAGTTATCATAGCAACTTATCGCATTAACTAGCAGAATAAATACCTAATATGTTGTGGCCAACAGAAACAGGACTAAAACTATGCTGTTATTTCCACTGCACTTGTTTTCGAATGTTGTTGACTTGACTTAAAAACTCGTCGGCCAGGTAATGTAATACCATGTCCATGGCCAACAACAGCAGCTACAACAGCTACAACAATGACCGCCCGTTGCCGCCATTATTTTGACATATGAGAGCGCTGAGAGGCGGCCCCGAACAAAGGAAACATTTTACACGCAGTCGAAAGGACGAGGACGAGTCCGTCTGGGGCCCAGGCTCACGATGTTCGGGGCGGGACCAGGTCCAGGTCCAAGGCATTACAATGCTGAATACACAAACAGAAAGAGAGAGAGAGGCAGAGTAAGAGAGAGGGCCACATGGGCAGCAACATGGAGAAACATAATGGCTGCTTACAATTTGTGAACGAGCATAATGCGAACATTACATCCGCGCCATTGTTCTCGGCCTGCTCCGATCCTTCCCCGTGTCACGAGAAATGGGGGAAATGGTGATGGCAGACGCTGCACAGGGTGGCTAAATTAAATTAAAGCTGTTTAGGTGTAATTGGTCGTTGAGAGGGGTCGCCACCAAAGAGGAAGGGTGGAACAGCAACCCAGCCAGCTGGCCAAAGGTTTCGAGTGGGTTTTCGGCCAAATGGCAGTGACCCTTTTTCGTCGGCTTTGGTCCTTATATATTGCAGCAAGCATGAAAATGGCCAATTAATGGTGCATGAGTCAGGGTAAATTGAGCGCAGAGACGCACACACACACACACACTGTTAAGCTTACACACACAAACACACACTTATGTATATACAATAAACAGACCATTCAAGAGATTATAGAGTGTTCGCGCCGAAAGTTGTACTCTGAGTTGGCGTCGTAGCTCCCAATTTACCTCCTGTTGACCTGAGATGCTCAACAGAGTCGCACTCAAACTCGTAAATAAAGTTCGCCTTTTAATTGACATGAAATGATTATTAAATTATTAAAGCCTTAGCAAAATGTTGAGCTCGACTAATGCGTTTATAATTAATCCGGTAATCGAGCAATCAGATATCGCTGGCATTAATTGTTATACAGTCGAACTTCCCTAACTCGAATCACCATTATCCAAGAAAAAAGTTCGAGTTAGGGAGACTTCGAGTTAGGGAATTTTTGTTTTTTTTTGTTTTTTAAAAGAAACTACAATTGCATTCAATCATAATTACATTTCAAATTGCATATTTTTCTTGTTATTTTCAACAAAAAAGGATTACAGTTTGTTCAAGACCTGTTATTATTCTCAAAAAGTGGTTTCTTCGTTCTTTTGCTGTATCCAGAAGAAGTTCCCGATTCAAATGTCATCATAATTAATATTTAATTTTTTAATATAATGAAAAATGTTTTTGCTGAGATACCACATTTTTCAGCAACTTTAATTTATTTGGTCTACTTTCAAATTCCTTGACTACTAATAAGTTTGAATATTTCCTAAAACATTTTTAAACATTTTAGTACGACAAAGAAGTACATTTCGATCATCTTTCCTATAACAATTTCACAAGCCTAAATAATTGTTGATGCAATATTCTATCAAATTACATCACAATATGTTAATGTACATCAATATTACGTATCAAAACGAGCCGGTAACAAAAGCATAAAATATAAACGTAAAAAAATTCGAACTTTTTTGGGAATTTTCCCGAAAAATTCGACTTACAGAAGTACGGGCCAATATTTTTGTTCGAGTTAGGGAGAAATTCGAGTTAGGGAAGTTCGAGTTAGGGAAGTAGAATTGTATGAAATTTGCTCAGTAAACGCTATTGCCACTCGGTTTTGTTCGAGTTAGAGAAAATTCGAGTTAGGGAAGTTCGAGTTAGGGAAGTTCGACTGTATTTGTGATATTTAGCTTTTCTTTAACATTAATTACAGACACATACATACATAGACTCGTATTTGTAGTCGAGTTGTGTTATAAAGTGCCACTATTAGAGGGAACTGTTCGAATATGCCCGGTATATAGTCATCTGGCTTAAAAGGGCACGATACTGAACTTTTCCAAAACAAATTATGGGTTATTAACTACACACATGCCTTGGCAATGGGCTACAGCAGGCAATCAGTTGATTGTTAGCCATTATTAAGCGGTATTACAGTGGTGCGAAACAGGTTCGATAGAACGGATTTCATATGATAAACAAGGCAGTAGAGAGATATTGCAAAATTAAATAAGCAATAGAGTAAGTGGAATGTGTAAATAATTTGTATACATATGAGTTTGCCAAGCAAATTCCACACAAATATTTTAAAATATTTTTATTTATTTGATAGACTTATATAATCCGCTTAAATATCGATAAATTTTTACTATCGTGCTTTTAGCCCATTGTGTTTAAGTCCACTCACACACACACACATAAAGCTCTCGACTCGCACTCAACCAATCGCCTGGCGTTCATTAGGCAGTGTCTGAGTGTGCACAGTCGTGTGTGTGTATCTGTGGAGTGTGGAGTGTTTGTTAGTATGCTTATTAGTTGCAGTCACTTTAGTCTGTAGTATCGGCAATTAGATATATGTACCCATAGTCTACTTGCTTGCCACTCATTTGTATCTACTGATTGAGCAAAGAGTGAGAGATACATTAATGCGATTCAAGGGGAATATAATCTACATATATGTATACCATATATCTGTACACTTAAATATGAATATCAGGCGAGAGTGTTCGTAATTCATAGCACAATTGCGCTTAACCGCAAGCCGTGCACTTTGTTTGCTTATGTATTTATTTGAGGTCAACATCAAAAGCATTTGCCACTAATTACAGCTACAATATATGTATATATTTATTCCATATAAAATTTGAGCTACATTATTGTTGAGGTTGTGTCGACCCGCGGCAATTTCTATCAATGCCTGCGAGGGGTGTAAACAACTTGAATTCCAACCAAATCAATAATCACAAGTAGTGGATGTTGTTATTGTGGTTGTTGTTAGAACACCTTTGGAATTAGTCTCATTTGCGTAAATAAACTTAACTATGACTGCGATACTATTATCATACTTACTTACTATTTATATATCCCGATTACTATATTAGTATCTGATTCTGTATCTGTATAGTACTCAAATCAAAAAGCATTCTACTGCCTACATGACTCAGCTAATTGTTTTGATTGCTGTATTCGCTTTCCATCTCTCCCTCTCTCTTTCTTTTTATTTACTACTAAATAATTGAGTGATTTTTAATGGCGGCTCATACGTCGCTCTGTTGGCTTATCAATCGATGCTCAACTGTCTGACTGACTGACTAAATCATTAACCAAGCCTAAATGCCCTACGAGTTGGCTTTCATTCATACATATGTGAGTCGAAGTGCGTGTGTAGCTGCGATTTATACAATCCAAACTGACAGACTGACAAACACTTTAACCATCTAGCTGACAAATAAGCCAACTATTCGCTTGAAGCTCAAATGATTGTGGTCTATTTGTAAGCTGTTGGCACTCATAACTCTATGGGCTGTCGTGGAATCGATCTATCAGCAGATAATGCTATTTGTCACGTTACAAAAGTTATGTGGTAGAAATTATATCGATTTTTGAGCTATTTAAATCCGTGGAATTAAGGATCTCCCCTTAAAGTAAACCTTTACTTAACTGACAGCATACCAATTAGAGTTGAATTAAATTTGTTGGTTAATATTCAAAAGGCAAACAACAACTTAGGCACAAACCAGAAATTTTCTATCCTTTTAAAAAGCGGAAATTAAAATCTTTATGGCAAATGATTAACCAATAAGACCAAAAGGAACTCAGACACAGTCGCGGCCAAACGGCGTGAAAGGCTAAGACGGAAGAAAGAAACAAAGTTAAGAATAGGCTTGCGAGGAAGTGGGTACAGAGGAGATTAAGGGAGTACAGTAAGTACTTACCGCCCAGGGCCGCATCAACGGCCAACTGTTGTGGCATATAATTACCAAAGTGGCCCTTGGCTTAGCCACGCCGACAGCCGGCAATGGGCAGTCCGCAGTCCACTGTCCACAGTCCGCAGTCTGTAGACGGCAGTCGGTAGTTGCGAACCGGAAGTTTAACAGCCGTTGCAATGGGCAGCTTATTAGCCGAATTAGGCTGCCTCGCGATTGCGTCGCGTCCAGAGTTTGTTTGCTCATTTGGACGAGGCCAATGGAAGCGTCAAGTGAGTGACGAACGGTACTCGGCCGCAACGAGTCTCTAATGAAAATCGATTAAAAATGGCATAGAGAGCAACCCCATCCGTCCAACGCCCAACGCCTCTCGCGCATAATGGCAAATTAATTGTAAAGTGTGCGGCCATTTTGCTTTGTTCGTTGCCTTCGCAGCGGGCAGCGGACAGAGGGGTAATAGCGGCACGCGGTGGGACATTTGAAGGATCGAAGGCAGCAAAAAACAATAATTAATTGATTGAATGTTCTCGTTGTTGGAAATGGCAATCGCCACAAGCAAGGGGCAACCAAATCAAGCCCAACGCAACCACACGCCCCTTCAGCTAAGTGGCATAGAAAATTAGTTTGCCCAAGAAATGAATTTTCTATTGCAATCGTTTTGCTCTTATCCAAAGGGTATGTTGATTTCCAATAGCAGTTGTAACCCGCATATTCAAAGGGTAAACAAACTCCGAAGCAAGGATTTGCTAATGATTTATTGAGAAAACAAAAGTTGGTATTTGTTATTTAAGTAATATTGAAATAATTATAAGAAAAATTATATGTAATATGAATTGCTTTCAACAAAATCTAAATTTATAAATTTCTGCTCTTAGAATAAACAATGTAGCAGATGTAATTAAATTTATGGACATTTTAATTTATTTGGACTTAAAAAGAACAGTCCTTAGATGATTAAGTTACTGGCTTCAATTTGAATCATTTAGTAAATTAGCAAATAATAAATAAGATGAGGGAAAGATTATTTTAAAAATTAATTTTCATTGACTGCGACACTTTGGGAATATTCTTGAGAAAATTGAACTCCTGGACGGGGTAAAGTCGTCGCAACTCGGCAATTACAGAGCGGAATGTGAATTGAAATTCAAGCAGCAATTACCGAGATCGAAATTTGTGAAATAAAATGAGAGGGAAGGGGAGGGGCGGGGAGGCACAATACAAACTCAGCTGTCCTGCCGAACCAAGGACATTACGTGCCAGGGACATTGACAGGCGGCTTTTGAGTGTTGGCCGCAATTAGTCGTCTAGGAATTCAATTTATTTTAGCGCAGTTCGCGCTGCCAGTCATTCGAGCTAGCCACGAGCTGTACTATTTGTATTTGTATTCGTTGTTGTTGTTCTATTTAAATGATTACATAGCCTTGGCAGCTGCCTCAATCTCAGCCGGCTAAGTTGGTACACTTGCTGCTCCTGTCGTTGCTCTGATTTTCGCTTAATTTGCTTAAGGTGCACTTCATTTTTAGCCAAGTCTCTCCCCACTTGTCCTACTAGGTTTTGTATCCGCATCTGTCAATGTTTATCCACGCTGGCAGTTTTTCCCTCTGCGGTCGAGCACTTAAATTCTTGTTAATTTGCAACGCAGCACATCAAGCTGACAGCGTGGCATATGTCAATGTGCCATGACGCTCTGCTGAGGTCTCCTCTGCAATGGACGAGCAGTCCGCGTACGTTCATCATTCAAAGTGCGGCAGGCACTGCTGAAATTAACAATTACATACCGCAGGAACTGCAACAACAGCTACAACAACAACAGCAACAGGAGGAGGAGGTCTGAGGGTGGCACCTTGCAGCCAAAGGGGGCGGATGAATTGGGCTTATAAAAATAACTATGGTGCAGGGCATTACAGCGGAAACGGAAGTGCACATTAACTGTGCATGCTTGCATGTCAGCCACAACCACTGTGTGCGTGTGTGTGTGTCTATGTGTGTGTCCGCTATTAGCGCCGCACATGTATGCGTGTGTATTTAAGTATTTTCCTACAGCTGTGTGAGTAATTAAAACGGAGTGTGCGCGTTTAATAAGTTAAGCGCTGCTGCACTCATACACTCACACATACATGACAACCCACATCACACACAAATACACATGCAAAATGAAAAGTAAGGCAGACACACACAGTCACACACGCTCACACAGTCAGGTGCTGAGCTTCCGTTGCTGCTGCGACATTGTTTTAACTGATTTTCCTGCCCCAACTTTTACTATTCATTCGGCCTCCCATGCAATATTCAATGCGCTGCAATATCATATATATATGTATACTAGGAATTATTTATGTTCAGAAAATTCTATTTGATTCGATTTAATAGTTCAAAGCAAGACTTATGGTAATTTTTTTATTATTCAGAGAATTTATGTTGAAATTATAGTAACAAATTTATATATTATTTGTAAAATGTATATTAAAATGTAGTTAGAATTTACAACGATCCTGATGCTGTATTTTTAATTTAACTAAAATATTATTATTTTATTTGGACATGCTTTGAATAGTTTATGTGTGTTTCTATTTCATTATAAGGGAAGTAGCTGCATTCGAAAGTCATGTTGGCCACATCCATTTTAAACATTCTTTAATTAACTTGGTCACATTAAGAAAGCATCTTATACCGTGCACCACTTATACGGTAATTCCTGAAAGGCCCACAAAATGCAGACTGCAGCCAATTGGCTCGTTTATTTGTGCGCAGCATTATGTGGTCACAATAAACACACTCACACTCACACCCTTATACACACATATGCTTTAGAACTCGTATGTATAGTTACCCTGACTGCCGTCAAGTGCCTAGCGGCATTTTGGCTGACCTTTGTTGCACGCGGCGTATGCGCAACATCCGCTGAAAAACTATTCCCCCAATGGAGCAGGTGGAAATGTGAAAGGGGTGCCCTGGGTATGTCATAAAAAGGAATTAAATTAGCCATTAAAATATATGTAGTTGGTAGCATATTTATTTATTGCTGCATCGCCATAAGGCAATCGGCCTTGACGATTAAATTTTAATTAATGTCTTTAAATAAATTTAAACTAGATTCGCATTTGTTTTGGAGACAGTTTTTCGCCTTTTCCAAACCTCATTTCCTTTTTTACTTGTCGAAAACAAAGTGTCAGCCGCTGCGCTAAATTGTTAATTCCATTGAAAATGCGCATTTTCTAGATGCAGTTGACCAGGCGCACACACACACATACACGCCAAACACACGCATACACACGCACACTCATGTACTTTCACATGCGATGTGATCTAATGCGATGCGATAAATTTGTACAAATTTGTAAAACGGCAGCGACAATAAAACGAATGCCACTTGTTTTCGGATTTTTAATCAGGTAACGGAATCGCGTGCAATGGCCAACAGTTTAGCAATAGCATCATCACAGGCACCAACAACAACAACAGCAGCAACAACAACAACAATTTAGACATCAAAATACTGTAATTGACATATGGTTGTATCTGCATCTATACCCATATCTGTATCAGTATCTATACATATATTGGTGAGTGCATTGCAATTTGCATCTCAGCTGATTGTCGTGATTTTATTTGGCCTGTAAACAAGTCGAAACAATGAGCCTTTACACTGTGATTTTATTTTGCATTGTTTAAATAACATTTTGTATTATATTTACATTCAATGACAAAACATTTGCACTGCCTGCCAAACAACAAATTCGAATCGCGAATCGCATGAAAGCCATCTCGAAAACTTGTAATTAAGTGGGTTGTGCCTATGCATAAGCATTGGCAAATATGTATTCTGATACTGGCCGAATGCTAATAAAGCTGATGTGATGGGATAACAGCAGTTATTACCTCTTCCAAACATCAAATAAGGTATAATAAAGACAGTTAATTATGGGTATAATATAGAAGGTCTTGCACTACTGATTGAAGTTTAATACTAGTCTAAATAAATATTAACAATAATTTCAAAACTAACACGATATTTCTTAATAAGATGTACAGGGTGTGAATTAGTCGAATCCTTGTTTATATTTTTATGAATATACAGTCATTCAATAAAGTTTGTCTGCACCCTAACTTTGTCAAATTTTTGTATAACGAAAAAGGATAAGAGATGAACAAGTAGACTTTTACAAAGACTCAAAATTTGCAATGGGTATTTAATGGGTTAAAGATTTTTTTGTATCATTCAAAAAGAATATAAGTGAATATACGATTAATTTAAAAAACCTGCATTAAAACTTTTTTGTTATAAAAAATTTTGACAAAGTAAGGGTCCATACAAACTTTATTGAGTGACTGTATGAGCAAACAAAACAAATAATTTTTGTATTTGATTTTATTTAATGAAGTGTATTGTATAAAATGTCGCTAAGTACATACAATTTTTTGGTCGTATTTCTTTGTTCTTTTTTTATTTTTCTTAAATATTAAATGAAGGTTTTTTCAAAAATTTAATTTATAAATTATTTATTAAATTTGTATTGCAACTTAAAAAAAGATGGGGAGTTAAAAGCTTCCGCCTGCGATGCGGTAAATTCTGCTAAGCGAGAAAAATTCGTTGTTAAAACATTTTTGATTTGCTTGCACATTTTTAGTGCTGACTTTTCAGCATGTACTCAGGCTACTATATATGGTACACACACTATAACAAATAATATACGTTAGTGTGTGTATTTATTTACTGTTTGCGTGTCCGAACTTTTAAGAGAATGTGAACAAGTATTTGTGTGTAAGTGTGTAAATATAATGCGCGAAATTAATGCTGTCCTTGAATTTCTCATAAACTGCCAATTCAACGAAAAGTTTGTGACAACAAAAACAACAACAACAATAATGGCAACCACACATACAAACAAACAAGCACAAGCACAAAGTTTGACTAAAGTTCACTTGGCAAACTGAAAGCGGCAACTTCTTTTAAAAAGCATCCTAATCAGCAGTAAATTCTCAACTAATCAGTGACTCCATTGTCTAGCGCCTCGCACTCTCCATTAAAGTGCCAGCTAACATATTTGTAACACGCGCATTAACGTGTTCAGTGTCCGGCAGTGTCAGCATTGAGCCATGGCTAACTTATTGCAACATAATTACACGTTGCGAACGTTGCACTGCATAATAAATGCGAACATCGGGGCGTATGAGCGATGCTTTTATTAGAGATGCGCCCATTGCCCATTGCGAGCGGTGGATATGATAGAGATTGAAGCTGGGATTTAAATTATAAATGTTGGCAAATGAAGTAATTGAAATATGACCAGAAATAAAGTCAGAGAAAACAAACAAAAATCGTTGCAGATAGAGAGAAGGAAGTAGAAATAGTAAAAGAGTTGTGCCTGAAGGAAAAGTCAATGTATCTTAGATCAATTTTTAATTTTTGTTCTACACCACACACATTTATGAGAAAGAGTAATTACAACAACTGTCCAAATTCCTATCAGACCAATTGGATATACTCTAGGATAATTTTATTTATTTCTAGAGATATTTCATCTAACTCTAAATTTACTAAATGGTATCTTAACATAAATCGAATTCTGTTGCACTCTCGATCATATTCAATCTGTTTCGGTTCATACACTTATTAATACTCATATTTGACACTTTCTCATCTCTAAGTGCAGCTTCGATTTTTCTTGCCGGGTGTTTTTGCTCCCTGTCTGCGTTGGCGCTTTGAACTTTGTTTTAATTATGCTGGAAGACACCAGACAGATCAGACAGACCAGACGCTGGGTGCATTGGACATGGACATTGTTTGCGCTTGGCTTGGCTGGGCCCTCAGCTTAATAAATTGCAATTGTTTGCAAGCCAACTTTGAACACACGCCCCCAATTTAGCCCAGTTTCGTTTCGTTTCGTTTGCTCCCTTGCTGCGGCTTGAATTTTGTAATTGGTTTTGGCTTTGCGCACTGCATTTGACAAAAAAAATAAAGGCAAAGAAAGTTTAGCATTATACGCAGGGAGTCGAAGCAAACAAAGTTTTGCAAACATTCAGTCGCAGAATAGATTTTTGTATGTGCGGTTAACGAAGCAAATAGAAAAATTCAACACTGAAATTCGTAATTTTGATAATTTTTTCCTATTCCAGAAAGTAAACTTCAATAATGATTCAAAAGCTTAATAAAAGTAGTAATTGTTCTCGGCGCGCTAGATAGTCAGAAGGCACTGTTCAAGTTAACAAAACCCAATTCCAATTTTCCACTAACGAAATACTGGAAATGTGACACTACGCAAACTTAATTAAAAGCCATATAGTCTGCCAGTTAAGCAAAACCACCATTTAAATATTACAGTGCACTGTCAAAACAATACACAACTGGATTCTGAGCAAAACAATAGCCTGAACAAGCTCCAACAAAATTGTTTAAATTATAGCAAATAACGATACATGCACTTTGCATGCCACAGATACTGATATGCAACGGACAGACAGACGGACAGAAAAACAAACAGGCAAACAGACAGGCGCTCAGATATGGAAACAAATATTCAGAGTGTCAGTGGGGGCAACATCTTTGTTATGGATCAGCATACATGGATACTGGATATGCCCTGTTAAAGAATATTAAACTTTTATCATGAACTGATGCGAGTCGGTTCTTGGCTTGATTGCCATGGCTGCTTAACTATGGATGCGATTATCATAGGGTATGCAATCTTCTTCCGCATTGTCTTGAAATAAGCTGACCCAACCCAAAACAATAAGTAAACATTTTTTGCTTCTCTTGCCTCTTGTCAAATTGTTTAAATAATTTATAAGCAAGAGCTCCAAAATGAAATCCGACATCTGCTGCCTCTGCTGCTTCTGCTGCTTGCAATAGCAAAGAATAGAAAAACCCTTTTAGACCAAAATCCTGGTCATTGTTATGACTCAAGTTGGGTCAAAAGTGTTGTTTATATTATGGTCAGCACGTACCAAAACTGCAAGTAGAAGTCCAACTGTAACTGTACTGCCAGTCATACTTCATAACTTTTCTCTGCCTCTCTCACTCCCTCTCTCTCTCTCTTTCCCTTCAATTCTCTTACGCTTTGTGTTGCTTTTGTGCTGGCAAAATTTAATTATTAGCATACGTTGGGCCATAGTTGGAAGAGAAGGAAGAGCAACAATTCAGTAGCAGCAACACCGACGCCGGCTGAGTTTTATGAGTTTCATTGTTTTGTGCTTACATTGCGTATGCGTAATGCGTGCGTTTTTGTGTGTCTAATTGAAAAAATATTAAGCATACACCCTGTTTTGTATTTGCTTTGACGGACTTGGGTCAGTCAGCCATATGAGAGCGTATATAAAAAGCATCTGTTGTCTGGTGGCAGAAACATTCAATTGTTGAATGCAAATCGAGCTCAAGAGAAATATTTGTCAACATTGTGCCCTGCAGTTTAAATCCCTTTAATAAGTTATCAACATTTTGACATTTTGACTTATGTACTTGTAACAATGAGTATAACTCATATTAGCCTGAAGCATTTCGCCTGCTAAACTTAAATCCCAGTCATCTCTTTGACTTTTGCATTCTTGATTCAACTGCTCCTTGTGGATGCAGAATGAATAGCGAGCTGTAAGCTGTGAGTTCGGAGCTCGGAGCTTGGAGCTCTCGTCTATAACAAAAGTTTATCGTTTAATGAGACAGCTAACTACTTGGGAGTCAGTAAGTCACTCAGTAAGTCATTCAGACTTCGAGCTGGTCGTTATTGCCAGGAATGCTCTTAATTTTCCATGGAAAACTACAAAGTAAGCTTGTTAATTAAATACGCATTACCGCGCCTCTAATTGCCTGCGATGTGCTGCTAAGCAATAACAACATGAGCAACAACATCAGAAACAACAACCACAACAATTTGTTGTATTCAGCTGCAAAGTTTTTGCTGGAACCATGTTGCAGTCAATGAAAAATGGCAGAAAAATAAGCAAAAATTAAATTTAATTATTCTCTGACAGTTTGGCCTCTGACAAGCTGACAAGCAGACACATAGATACAAGATAAGCTAAAGGGACAAAAAAGAATAATTGAAAATACAATGGATGTATACTTAATGACAAATGTCGCACGGTAAATCACATTTAATTAGTGGACATTTCAGCAACAACTTTCACTGCAACTGCTACTGCCACTGCCACTGCAACATTAGAAGGCATTCTGGCAACGGACGGTGGCATGCCACAAACTAATTCAGCTGTACAACATCATCAATCACTGCGGCAAAAATAAGTTCGTTCGCCAAGTGCTCAGAGAATGCATCAAGCTTACCACAAAAAGGTTAATGGGTGAAAAAATCAACTTTGACGTTGTTCCTGCCCATTTTGCCATTTTACGTTGCATTGTTTGTAGTTCTAGCTAGCTGCAAAAGGTCTACAGTGCTTGCCTAAAATATGCGCACACCGCAACGAAATGTGGGTAATTTGTGACTTCATAATGCTTTTTACTGCATTGTCGCTGTGCTCATTTAACGCTTAACCTGACGATTTCCTTACGTTATGGCCAAGTGGATTAACGCTTAAATAGTGTGACAAAATGCAGTTCCATGTTTGCTATTGAAATGAGAAATATAAATGAAAATAGTTTAGCACAGGAAAACAGAAATACAGATAAGTTTATCAGTTGAATTATTTATTAGGCACTCAGAAGCGGCAAATGAGTAAATGAAAAATATGCCGTTTTTAATAATGTTACTTATTATTAATCAATATATGAGATATTTCTTATTTCTTAGTTTTTATTACCATTTCCGTAGTATTTTTCACTCTAAATTCATTATAATCTTTAATTCTAACTTACTGTCACTCACTCTATTTTTAATTCGTACTCCTCTCTGATTATAATTTTACTCTTTTTCATTATTTGACACTCTAATTTGTATTCTTCACTTGCTTTCTGTTTTCACTTTGTGTTGTTGGACATTCTTTCAACCCATTATTCTATACTCTTAGCTTTGAACTCATCACAAGATTTTCTATAGAAGATACTCGTTACTTTCTCAAACTCAAATCAGTTCTCCACACCTACTTCAACTTCAATCCATTAACTTTACTAGTAAATACTAAAGTCAGCTTTATTTACATTCTTCACAGCTCTTTAACTTTCACACTTTAATCATATCTGCGCTTATTGTTTTACCTGATTTTGTTGTTGTTCGTGCTGTGAATGTTGTTATTGTTTTTATTTTAGCTTGAAGCTGGCCAGCGAAGAGTTGCGCTCTTATTTATCCCTTTGGCGCTCAGTTTTGGCTTATTCAAGTGTGGCTTTTTCCTGTGCACACTGCGGAGTCACTTTGACCTGCATGCTATTCATGGCTAAACACACATACACGTACATGGTACACTACCCTAAAACCCAATCCCAACTGCCGAGCAAACAATTTTCTAAACTTGTGCGCAGCGTACAATGTGAAATGAAGGCGTTGGCCTGTTCAAGAGTGGGAGAGGACGTGGCTGTAAGTGAGGGCTTGTGGATTGCTGCGCGCTAAGCTGTGCTAAACATTCCCTAAATATATTTTGCAACAGCTCCTCCACACACACACACACACACACTCACATGCGAGATAAGCGGCGAACATAGCAGCCAGGACAACGACAAGGACACGCAGCGATTCCAAAGTGTGCGCGCTGCAATGAAACTTTTTGCACCTGAATATTTTTCAAAAAACTATTCACAGTTGATTTTTCACCTGATGCTTTTCATGCAGCTCGCCCATAACATTTTCTCTGCGTGAGTTTGTGTGTGTGTGTTTGCTTATATGTGCCTATTCCGCTTACCTATGTGTGTGTGTGTGTAAGTGCTTAAAATATTTGTCTGCCTGGCTGCCTGCGAAGCCGTGGAATGTGTGGCAGCCTGTCCAAATGTCCAAATGTCTGGCTTGCCGCAGAACTGTTCGCTTTATACGACTCAAGTTGCATGCAGTGGCGCTGCTTTTGCCGACTGCGGCGTCAAGTGCTCGACTGCCCAGTTAAAATGGCCAAATTTACTTTAAGAGTACCTCAATGGGATGCAGTTTGCTTAAGAACTTTAATAGCTTTTATGAGTAATAACCTGGAATATATTTAATGTATTATTATATGAATTTGCTACCGATTTAATGGTCCTTGGGAATACTTAAACTGAAAAAAAGTCGTTTATGCCATATGTGAACTACCATTGAACTTCACTCTCAACTTACATCAAGGTATCAATCTTTTGGGCCCACTAACGCGCTGAACCGCTCCTGTCAGGCTAGATATGTACACACACACGAGTGTTGTGCACATGTGCATACGTGTCTGCTTGAATGTGCAGCCTTATCTATATGCATTTTATTATATAAGCCATGGTCTTAAGTTCACCAACTCCTCACTCCAGCCCACTCACCTCTTCCGTTTGTTTTCTCCATGTTGCAGCTATGGTCTCCTGGGCGCCTCGGGCTGTGGCAAGACAACGCTGCTCAGCTGCATCGTTGGACGGCGGCGTCTCAATTCGGGCGAGATTTGGGTGCTGGGCGGAAGGCCGGGGTCCCGCGGATCCGGCGTGCCCGGTCCGCGAATTGGCTACATGCCACAGGTGAGTTGAATTTTTCATGCGCTTTTTATGGTTCTGCCACAGTTGGCATCGTTGCTCGTAGCTAAATTAAATAAATGCAATAAAACGTTAAAACAACAATGCCTCATCGCAAAAAAAGCAGAGTTTTAAATGCTGCATGGGATGAAAATTTTAATTTTGGACCAAGTGGAATAATATTTTCAGAGTGAAAATTCCATTTCTATTCTCTCATAAACTAACAGCTGGCAGGCACTGTGAGCGCTGAGAAATATTTGCATTCGTTTGGTCTAAAACTTAATTTATTTAATTTACAGGAGATAGCACTTTATGGGGAGTTCACAATGCGCGAAACTTTAATCTACTTTGGCCTTATTGCGGCCATGCCACGCGGCGACATCGAGGATCGCACCGAATTCCTGCTCAAATTGCTCAATTTACCAAATGGCTCGAAGTTCGTCAAGAATCTGAGCGGCGGACAGCAGCGCAGGGTAAGCCTGGCAGTCGCCCTGCTCCACGAACCGGAGCTACTCATATTGGATGAGCCAACGGTGGGCGTGGATCCGGTGCTGCGCCAGAGGTGGGTTAAAGAACAACATGCAACGACGATGCTTCAACACAAAATTCCACTGAGAATTATGCTAAAGTCATCTCGGCTTAAAGAGATGCTTTCAGTTGAAGGTCTTCGATTTGGAGCTTTTTTATTAACTTATTTTCACACTTTTTGCAGCATTTGGGATCATTTGGTGGAAATAACGAAAAATGGTCACACAACTGTGATAATCACGACGCATTACATCGATGAGTGTGCCCAGGCGCATATGGTAAGTCCGCCTTTAATTGAATGACGTCTGCTTTGGCAGACAGCCAAGTGTCAATGGCTTTTTGGCGCCCACGCATTGTTTGCCCGGTTTGATTTATTGACAAGCTCGCACGTCTCTCTATTTGTAATATGCGGCGTATGAGCAATATTATGTATACGCCGCTGAAAGGTGAAAGCTCAGCTGCCTGTCGAGGGAATCGACCATAAGTCTCAGCGCCGCAACGGCGCTTATCAGCTCAAGCTCCAGCCCAAGCTCAAGCTCAAGTGTACGCTGTCAACACGCGATGCTAAGTGCTTACTTCTGCCCGGAGGGGGCATTGGTGGCAGGGGATGGGGTACTGGCGGGAATGGTAGCAAATTTGTATCCTGTGCGAGCTGCAACAAATCTGTGTCCTCTCTGTCGAAAAAAACTACAATATTACAGACCGACCGACTGTCCGGCTGTTTCTGTTGACCTACGGCCCTGGCACGATTTACGAGGCATTTCCGAGCGAGACACATTGCAAAATTTACTTCAGATTTATTTATGTTCGCAATGCGAGGCGTAATAATCAGTGCGAGAGAGAAAGAGACAGTCGCCGTACATATATGGCTTTGAGTGTTGGGGAGGGGGGCATGGGGGTTGGTCATTTGCTGCCCCTGCCCCCAAATGTGTGTGTGTGTGTGTTGGGGGCAGACAATGAACTGTGCGAGGGAAACAAAAATATGAAAAACAACAAAAAACGATACTGAAATAAAGCGTGACAAAGCGCACAAAGCAAACGCCCGTCACAATGGACACTTAGATAGACAGATATATAGATAGTAAGACCGACAGATACCCATGCGACACGCACAGGATATGCACACAAACACACGCACGCACACACACACACTCATTTACACGCACACATAAAACAAACAAATCCCTACACAGAGACAGACACTTATGCTGGTCAGGTCCGATGCGGAAGGTGGGAAAGCGAGTCAGTGGCAACACAATGAAAGATAAAAAGATTGATGCATAAAAGAAAGCATTAAAGAGGTAGCATGAGTCCGAGAGTAGGTAAGGTAAGGGAACGAAGCCCAAATACCCTACGTCAAGGCCTATGAAACCAATGATTGATAGGCCAACGATTTATAATATTGCGAAACTCGGATTTATTTAGGCTCTTATCAAAACTTAAATGTGTCGTAGCTACAGCAAATAACTGTGTTTGCTTATCCACTCAGTTGACTGTTTGGCTCAGCGAACGTCTTCAAAGAGATATTTTTGATGGTGAATTATTAATACTTTAAGAAGGGAATCTTACGGAAATATACTTAAAATTGCATTCGAAATTCGATAAAAAAAAAATGTAAAAGCTCGTTAGACATATACTTAAAAGTAACATGTAATACTAAAAGGGTAAAAATACCACCTCATGGTTCTGCCAACAGTTATCAGGGCGACACCCTCGCAGTGTCATTGCGGTAAGGAGTTATGGCCAATAAACGAAATCACTGCCGGCAATGGGAAGACAGTGAAAGAGAGTGAGAACGATTCTGTTTTCCACAAAACGTACTGGTTGCCTGAATGATCGACTGGGACTCCCAGTCTATAAAACAGTGGGATACGGTTTAAGATTCAGTTAATCTAACAACGGCACGGCAGCCATTGAAATGTGAATTTAATACCAATGGTTTTACTGAATTTATGGCCTAAAACGAAGCAAACTGCCTTTGCCCCTCTCTTTATTCCCTGTAAAGACAACTGACTTTTGTCTGGCTGGCAACTTTGGTGACATTGTTTAATTGCTCATATTGAACACGTGTTGTTTCTGCCCAAACAAACTGCGCTCGAGTTGACTACTCGTATTATGACCGGCAGCAAATTGCTTTTTCAGCTTTGTCACTTTTTCGTGCCACGTTTCTTATTTGCCGCAGGTTTCGTAATACCCTCAGGAGTCCACTCCGTGGATCTGGACTAGTCCTCGCACACATATCCACTCATTTTTTGTGCCAATTCTGCACGTCACTCGGACTTCAGTTTTCGTACGTTTTGCTACTTGTTCAACTGCCTAGTGAATGCTGCTTGCTCACTTGTTGTTGCGGTTGTTTTTCCTTCAGTTTTTTTCTTGTTTTGTTTTGTTTTGTGTCTTTTTATTTGTTGACTCAACAGAATTGCGTGCCGGCAGCACAAGAACCACACAAACACACACAGACACTTTTATCTATAAAGTACACTCAAATACATATATGTACCATCACATATAACTAGTCCGAGCTGAAGTTCGTGTTGATTGAGTGAGACATTTCGATTAACACCTAACTGCCACTTGCTTCACGCTCCGCGACCTTTTCAATTTGGTTTCCGACGCCAAATTTGGGACTTAAAATTTTGGTAATTTTAGTTAAAATGCAGCTCGCAACTAAAAAATAAATTAGAAATATAAATTTGATATATTTCAAATGGATTAACAAAAATGCTGTTCAATAAAATACATAAAATATTTATGTAAACGAGCTAAACTATCTGCTGCGAAGCGTAACAGCTGGTTCTTGGTTAAGCTCTAATCTTCATCTGTGTTCCTTAATATATTTCCTTAAGTTTGCATCGCTGTCCAATCTTTAATGGTCTGCATTCTTGAGCAATTTTAAGTGGGAATTTAATTCCTATTTAAAATTTCAAGCTTTATAAGCAATCTGTAAAAGAATTATTGACCAAAAATCGAGTTCCATAGTATTATAAAATGTAGTATAGTTTTTGATAAAATGTTAATATTGATTTTATATAGAGTATTTATATTAAACTTTAAGCAACAGCTTACTGACTGCAACTGTTAACCCATTAACGGCTAATGGGTATTTAAATACCCAAAAAAGTATTGACACTTTAAAAATTCTAGCTCGGGGCATGTGAGAGATATCGAGGCAAAATTTATTTCATAGTAAAGAGAAATAATAAAAATATAAGTATAAAATTTGAACAGTTTAGTTATCCTTGTTATACTTGTAGTTTTTTACAGGTGAATATCTAGCTATTTTTCTGCATACAAAATGTTATCGAAAATAGCTGAAAAATGTATGGAAATCGAAAAAATTAAATTTGAAGATAAAATTTTTTTTTTTGTTTCTTTCAACTTCTATGGTCTTCTAGGCACACATTTCCAAATTTCGTCAAAATCGTACCAGCCGATCTATGGGCAGCCATTAATGGGTTAACTGTCAACTCTGTTTCAACTCTTGGCATTGTCTTTGTATTGATGTTTGATGTTGAGTTCTACGAAAATGCAAAGCAGTCGCCAGGTCTTCCTATTTTTTGTCAACTTCTCAGAATCAGCAATTATTCAACTGTCCGTTTGCATTTTTGGCCACGCCGCCCCTTTCACCCCTCGAGTTTCACCGAGCTACTTTTTTGGTTTTTTGCTATTAAAAGCAACATGCGGAAAATTACGCGACAAAAAGGAAATGCAGTACCGAAGAGACAGCACAAACTATTAAGGACACAAGACAAAAAAAAAGAAGGAGCAGTAACAGAAACAGAAGCCGCACCAAAAACAGCTCAAAGTGTCACTTTCGTCGCAGGCGCAAATGGAAAAGGGAATGGAGGATGGAAGGTGTGGAAGAGAGCAAAAAGTGGTTGTAACAATATATCCATCAAATAATGTTACGCTCCCTGATTTCATTTATTAGAGCAGAAGTGCTGCACATCCAACTGGGTAAGGGTAAAGCCAAAGCCAGCGCCAAAGCGACTTCAACTCCCCCGCACAATGTGGCCACGCGGCGTATGCGCGATTCCGTACTATACCCTCCCTTGGCACCAGCAACCATGTCCCATGAGTCAAGCAGCTCTGACGTTACATTTAGGAAGCAATGTCTAGCAAAAAAAAAGCAGCAGCAGAAAAGAGAAAAACTGAATCGCAACAATACGAAAAGCGGCGGGGACAAAGAGCAAAGCAAATGGCAATGTTGCCATTTGGGTAGCCTGACCCCCAGTTGCTGTTTTAGGGTTTGAGCTGCACCCAGGCAGCCTAAGGGGGACGCAGGAGGACAGGAGCGAATTGGGGCTGAGTGTCAGGCTAATAATGACGCAATTGCAGGCGTTGATGATGTGTCGTAATGTCGGACAAACCTTTGATATGGGTCCTCTGACTTATCTGTATGTGTATATGTGTTCCTATCGGACACAGGAAGCGCTTTAATGGAATCAAGCATATAAATATAAGGCTGCACAGATTATTGCAACAGACTGGTCCACTTTGTATATAACGAATGATATGAACGTAGCTGTCTCTTTCTTCTACAACACTCTAAATTCTCTTTTAGATGTCTGTATTCCTATTAGTGTTGTTAAGTCCGTTTCATTAAAGCCTCCTTGGTTCACTCAAAGATTATCTTATCTAAAAAATTTAAAATCAAAATATTTCAAAAGGTTCAAGTTGACGTCATCCAACTTGGACTTTTTGAAATATTCTAAAGCCAAAGCTAATTTTTCAATCTACAATTCTCAATGTTATGAAAGCTATCTAATTCGTTGCAAGAATCAATTTGCGCGGGATCCTAAGCAATTCTACTCCTTCGTTAACTCCAAACGTAGAGATTCCTCATTACCTAAATCTTTTTTCCTTAATTCTAACAAAGTTAGCGATGATTCTAAGGCATCTAATCTTTTTGCAGATTTTTTTCAATCTATTTACTCTTCTTCTTCTTCTTCTAATAACATCCCATACTCTTATTCAACCCCAAAATTAAATTCTTTATTTTTACCTTCAATAACCGATAGTTGTATTATTTCTGCTATTAATTCACTAAAATCTTCTTTCTCTCCAGGCCCTGACAACATACCTAGTTGTGTGTTGAAAGAGTGTCATACTTCATTATTAAATCCCTTATTAGCACTTTTCAAACTATCCCTCTATTCTACTGTTTTCCCCGCTGTATGGAAAGAATCCTACATTATCCCTTTGCATAAAAAAGGGTGTAAAGCGGATATTTCTAACTACAGGGGAATTGCAAAGTTATCAGCAATCCCTAAGCTTTTCGAAAAAATTATTACATCTTCTTTGCAGCATCTCTGCAAATCGATCATATCCCCCGCTCAACATGGTTTCGTGAAGAATCGGTCAACTTCTACCAATTTACTAGAGTTTACTTCTTTAGTAAATGAGGCTTTCCTGAATAAAATGCAAACAGATGTAATTTATACAGACTTCAGTAAAGCATTTGATTCTGTTAACCATAACCTTCTTCTCCTTAAGCTTGACCGAATTGGTTTTACCCCTTCATTCCTTTTATGGATCTCTTCTTACCTTACAGATAGGACCCAAAGAGTATTGCTTAGATCTGCCACCTCTAAATCTGTCCAGGTCACTTCTGGTGTACCTCAAGGTAGTCATTTAGGTCCCTTATTTTTCAATCTTTTTATTAATGATCTGCCGACTGTTTTAGATCACTGTCATATACTTATGTATGCAGACGACGTGAAACTATATTACCATATAAGGAAGCCGATTGCCATAAGCTTTTACAGGATGACTTAAACGCAATGCATCTTTGGTGTGTAGCTAATCATCTTAATTTAAATTTTTCTAAATGCCTGTTTATGACTTTTAACAGGGTTACTCCTTACTTAGCAACATACTCGATCAATAATGTTCCTCTGCAACGCATATCGACTGTTGAAGATCTTGGTGTCCTTTTTGATAATAAATTATGTTTCACTCTTCATATTTCTTCCATTGTAAACAAGGCTAAAGGCACTCTTGGATTTATAAAGCGTTGGTCAAAAGAATTTAATGACCCGTATGTCACTAAACTTCTATACACCTCTTTAGTTCGACCTATTCTTGAATATTGCTCTTGTGTCTGGAATCCTCAGCACAAACTTTACCAAGACCAAATTGAATCTGTACAGAAACAATTCCTTCTTTTTGCACTTCGTGATTTTGCCTGGAATCCAAATCTCCGTTTGCCACCTTACTCAAGTAGACTTCTGCTTCTAAATCTCCCGTCCCTTGCTCACCGCAGAACTGTTCTTGGTGTTATCTTCCTCCATAAATTAATTACTGGAGATATTTGCTCCCCTGCATTATTAAAACGTATTAACTTCAATGTCCCCTTTAGGGTGTCTAGGAATTTCGCTCCATTATTCTTGCTGACATGCACTACTGACTACGCTTTGCATAATCGTTTTCGAGTTCTATGCTCTGACTATAATGAATTATATCATTTATTATCAAGCAATCTCTCTCTCCACCTTATAAAAGCTTCTCTTTTTAATCACCTCCGGTTAAATCTCTGATCTCTGATCAGAGATTTTCCTAGAGGTTTTTAACTTTACTAATTTGTATTGATCTGATTGGGTTTTTCTGGGTTTTCCCCAATCCTTGCAACAAATGTTGGATCAATTATAATTCCTTTGCATATCCCAGACTTAACTTAATTTAATTTAACTTAATTAACTTAATTTATTTCTTTTAGTGAACAATTAAAATTTACATTTACTTAATTTATTACTTTTTAATTTTAGTTCTAGTTTAATTCATTAAATTTAATTGTCATATTTCATTTACTCTTTGCAGACTGCTTTTAGTCGTGCTTTAATAAATAAATAAATAAATAAATAACAAAGCGCTCTTTAAGCAATGAAGGTCAAGCAAATGGCAACCAATGGTAGCAGTTAAGTGTCTAATTTGAAATCAATAAATTTCAATATAATGAGCTCAGTACAAAAACTAGAATCAATTATTTATATTCTGTTATATTAGTATCTGAAGTACATCACTTATTAAATGTTTTTAGGAAAAAATATTCCATGAAAAAAGCACTTATTTATTTTAAGGGCCTTAACTACTAAAATCTCAATTTCAGATATGTGCATGTAAATATGTGCATCCCCCCTTTTAAAATTTGAAATAAAAAACCTTGGGAACACGCCCATCCGCCCTCTCATATATCATTTTTCAATTTCCGATTGCGTGCGTGCATAAAAAGCATCCAAAATGAAAGTAAACAAGTCGGAAAATACTGTAGTAGAGAGTACATAACTACGAGTTACTCTGTGGTTCCATTGAATAATTTCTATTAATTTTAGAATATTTTAATTTTAATAACTTCTTCTATACATTTATCAACCTAAGACTGAGCAGTGTCTGTCCGACTTGTGTAAATATTATCCCCAATTAATATACCTTTATCTAAACCGCTATTTGATGTAGGGTATAGAATCTTATTTATGGCAAGTGCAATTCATGTCTGATCATAAAGTGGGCTATAAAATTGCAATTGATTGTACACAACGGGAGATAGGGAAGCTCAAACCATAGGCTTACATGGTCATTCAATTAGGAGGCTAATTTGCTGCTCTATAGACGAATTACCCAGTACAAAGGCCAATGGACAAGCCTGAGGAAATAACCGATTTCCGTCCGACTGAAGACTAAAGACTAAATCAAATCAAGCAGCAAAACTTTTGTAACTAACAAGTGTGTAAGCCAGTGTGTGAGTGTGCGTACGAGTATGGGAGTCAGTGTGTGGCGTATTTAGCATAGAGTTGCCATGTGCAGACCCAACGAAGTGGCCAAAAAGAATGAGGGATGAGCTATAGGTGCAGACACTCAGATGCATGCCTAATGAAGCCATCGAGGGCGTCGGAACTGATGAACAAGCGTTTGGCTTTGACTACGAAGATGCCAGGCCAAGTGAAGTGAAGTTTTGTGAATGTGGCAAAGTTTGCCTGGAAGACAGAAGGCAGGACCAAGACCAGGACCAGGACCAATGTCCTGAACTAAGTTGCCTAATATGTTGCTCTGTATGCCTGGTCATGTGCGGCACAGAAATCAATTAAGTTAATTTCCGCACGTTTCGACAAATGGCAGGGGGATTAGCTGAATGCAGTCAATAAAACTTTTCAACGACAACAAAAGGGTGTTGTTCCCTCCGCCTATAAATACTTTGTTGAAGAACTTTGTCTCCAACAAGACAAATCATGAATGGGAACTTGAACAAGTACAAGTCCGAGTCAATAGTTAAATTGACTTAACGACACTTTTTTCTTGGCTTTGACATCATTGTGTATTGTGTTTACAGATTGGTCTACTGCGAGGCGGCAAAATGCTGGCCGAGGAATCGCCCGACTTTCTGCGACAACAGTACAATGCCGACTCCTTGGAGGATGTCTTCCTGAAGCTCTCCGTCATGCAGAACATGGGCAAGCGCCGACGCTCCTCGATTGCCCAGGAGATTGTCGAACAGGTCACAGTACCGGCCATATCGAATCCCGCCCTGGACATGTCCGACGAACAGCATGCCGCTGAAATCTCTGGTGAATTCGGCGATAACATTTCCATGTCCTCGGCAGCCCGAGATCCGATCAGCAACACAGCACCCGCTGCACCACCGTTGCCACCCGTGCAGGAGATACCCACATCCTTTTGGTACAACCTGCATGTGATGCAGTCGCATCATTTGCACGCTCTAATCTGGAAAAACTTTCTCTGGATGATGCGGAATGTGGGGTGAGTGGGAGTGACTACACTCAGAAAAATTTGACATCCTAAAATTAGGTATATCCTTATTGGAAATGAGTAGAATGTTAGAATGATAATGTTTTCTACGATTTGGAACAAGTTCAAGATTGTTGTGCACTTAAGCAAGTATGTTTCAGTATTTTACAGACTTAATTAATCTGAAAACGAACTTAAAGTATCCCAGAAAATTCCTTTATAAAT
The DNA here is from genome assembly GCA_037043405.1 of Drosophila subquinaria. Lineage (NCBI taxonomy): Eukaryota > Metazoa > Arthropoda > Insecta > Diptera > Drosophilidae > Drosophila > Drosophila subquinaria. Next base: position 812,074 of record JBAMBL010003111.1, on the reverse strand, counting down.
ACGATTTTTATTCTCAGTTTTGGAAATACATATCTTAGTCAGCTCTTGGGATCATTTGTGCTTGAATATCCCCTGTTTAAGTACAGAAAGCTTGATTTTGTTTTTCTGAGCCTATATATTTATATGAACAAACTAACTCTACCTCTGCTTTCTCTCCACTCTCTGTATGTTTTTCTATTGTAGGATAATGCTGTTCATTGTGGGTCTGCCTGTGGTGCAAATATTACTGTTCTGCTATGCGATTGGACATGATCCGACTGGCCTCAAATTGGCCGTGGCGAATCACGAGATGTCCGAGGAAATGATTATGCAACAATTCTGTCCAGTGAACGCCGGATGCAATCAGACCATGCTCAGCTGCCGTTATCTCGATATGCTGGTCAAGAACAAGAGCATGGTTGTGGTGAGTATGCAATGCAAATTACCTTGCTGAAGATAGCTGCAAGAGAAGGGGGTGTAATGGAAGGGATTCAACTACTGTGTCATTGGCTTTTGCTTAAATTGTACTACTGTGAAAGCCAGAGAACTACAATAACCACTCATGTTGCTGTTGCCTCTTGGTGTTGCTGCTGCTGTTGCTGCTGTTGTAGCTGCTGTTGTTGTTGTTGCTTATTGAAGGACACAGAGACGATGTTTCGACCCTGCCGGCTATTCGTGTAATTTATTTCAATTTGTGTGGACAGCAAAGCTGGTCAGCCAACGTGTGCATGCTCTTCAATCTACTGCACACAATGCCCGACCCTCCTCCTTGGTTCTCCTCCCTCTACTCTGCTGCTTGGCACTCCTAAATCAACAGAGCATTCCCATTCCCTTTTCCTTGAAGTTGGCACCGTCTTGGCTGTTGTTGCTGTTGTTGTTGCTATTGGTGTTGGCGCACACAAATTACAGCTGCTTATCTTTGGCAACAGCAACAACATCGTGAGTGTGTGTGTGTGTATGTGTGTGTCGGCTGGGCATTTGTGCCCGGTCGAGATCATCAATAAATTTACTTGCTCTGGGGCAAAAATAGTAGTTGAAAGCCGCCCAGTACAGAAGGACAGCCCATTGTGGCAATTTATTGCAAATTACGCTTCAAAAACAAAGACTCTTGTTGCCTAATTTGCGCCCAAAAGCTTCGTCTCTCCTTCATCCAACGCATCCAAAGTCCTTTGCAAGTATCTGTTTGGCTCTCGGCAAAAAATTTCATGTATTTTGCATTAGGTAACAACAAAAACTTACTAGGAAGCAATTCATTTCATTTTTGATTAATAAGCTAAGAATATTGTATTATTGTAGCGCGATGAGGCGGCTAATGAATTTCTAATTTTCCATTAGTATGAATTCTTGTAAACTTCAATAAACATTTTCAATTGTAAAACAAGCTTTGAGTTTCAATTCAATTATATATCGAGCGCTCTTTTGATTCCTAGAAATTTTATTTTCAACATAAATTTAATTATGTTTAGTTGAAAGCTAAATACCTGTCGGCTTGTTAAATCAATCAAATTCTAAGCTCTCTTATGACATAAAAATTAAGCTAATTTCCCTGAATAGTGCCTTGGGCATGACCTTTTTGTGCCACATTTACAAATTTGGTTTCTCTTATATTATTATTATTTCGTCTCTTTTTTTTGTTAAAACAATATAATAACAGTAACAATAGCAATAAAGCTGCCAACAACAATCTGCACGCCTCAACTGGCAATTTGCAAAGGAAAAGTTTTGGCTTCAAAAATTGAAAAGCGCCTCGGTCAACCGCCAAGTCCCCCTTATCACTCTTAATTTGTGTAGATTCAAACTAAGATGAAAACAATTTTATAAACAACAAGAACAAAATGTAATCATTCTCAAGCCGAAGATTTGATACTCTTGCTCTGTACTTAATTTTCGACAGATAGTTTTTATGACAGATTCAGATATATTTAAAGAAGCAATAAAGGTTTTCTTACCATAGGAAATGGATGTGTGTCTAGTTTCATAGCTTTAGTTGACACATTTGTTTACAAATATTAAATGAAATATGAAATGCATTACACATCTGTTAACAATATTTAAATACCCTTTGCAAGAGTATCTAAAAAACACGCGTTTTGCATATCTTTGTAACGCATCTGATTTTGGCCCTTGAAAATTGGCGGCTCCTTTTTTTTGGGGACCTGCTTATTGTTGTTGTGGGGCGAAAGTTAATTTTGCTCAATGAACAGCATATCAAGGAGCCATCAGCACGTGGCCAGCGGTTTCTACAACCCCATGTTCTGCTCTGCCCCTTAATCACACACCCCCTCCCTCACCATACACTCCCCTCCCCCGATCAGAGCGACCAGTCAGAAGCTAGGGGCGATTTTGGCAGTAGCTGAAATTTGAATTTCTGTTGTTGTTGCTGTGGCTGTTTCTGTTTATTTTGTGGCCATTTCAACCGCTTCGTGTATTGACAGCATTTCAATAGCTGCCAAAAGCAACAACAACCACAACACAAGACGAGACGAGGACTTGCATGTTCCACTGTTCACTGTCCACGTGCCGCAGGCTACAGAGGAAAATATAAAAAGAGAAACAAAATGCACACCGAATTATATTTGTATATAGATATTTTTACATTTTAAGGCTCTTTGCTTTGTGGTTTGTCTAGATCAAAGGCATTTGGGGCTTGGTCCCTTATCTAAGTGACATCAAAATTGGTCTTTGTTTTGGCGACCTTTTTAGGTGCATGGCCAGAGGCGAGTGCGGAAGGGGAACTTCTGGCACTTTTGGCTTTCAATTTATGTTCAAAATTGAAAACATATTGTGAACAGGGTTGTCCCCCCCCCACCCCACACTCCTTGTTAATGTTGTTGTTGTTACTTTTAATTAAAAGTTCATTAGGCGTGACAACATTGCTCATTAGCCAGCTTTAGGGGATGTTACCAAGAGGGGGAAGGGTGAAGGGAGAAAGGATTGGCGTCCAACTTCTGCCAAGTGCAGTGGCTATATTGTTGCACTTGATTAGCGACAAGCTTTAACTTTAAGCAAATTCTGCACTCTTCTGCGTCTGCTTGTTTTTTCTTTTAGTTGTTGTGGTTATCTTTATGAGCAAAAGTTGCGCTTAGAATGAACAGAGAAAAAAGAGTATGCAAATTGCCAAGGCAGCGAAAAGTTTTACCTGTGCAGGACTCCACTTCATTTGCGTACAGCTTCAACTTGTTTCAGTCCATATCCAATCCCTCATGCCACTCTCATCTGCTCTTCCTGCCTTCCTGCGTCCAAGTTGACTTCATTTGCGCATAGTTTGTGGCTCAAGTTTGTCATAAACAATGTGGAACTTAAGCTTGAACTAAAGCATAAAAGTTGTCAGAATAGCTAAATTGATTGCCTCTTGTTGCTTTTCTTATGTGTGCCAAGGGCTGGTTCTCTGTGATTGAATTATATTAATTATTATTGTTCAAATAACAAAGGCTAACGTACACAAACAAAACTTGATATAGGAATCACTATTTTATTCTGTTCCTGCATCTGAAAAATATTTGATTGATTAAATAAAATAATAACAAAATAAACTTGATTAAATGTTAATCTAATCTTAAGTCTAAAGTTTTTGAATCAATCTCTTAATAGTTTCCTTATCTTATCTACTATACATATTTCTGCATATTTTCTTTATATATCTGACAAGTTTAACTTGTAAAACGCTTAAATTTTGGATTGGAGCTTAAGTTCTGTTGAAATTATGTAAGCAAAGTTTGCAGCTAACTAATTCGATTAACCATTAAATCCAATGGAGCTTATCGACGTGTCGAACCATTTAACCACACACATGTTTATACACTAGATGTGTGCGTGTAGCCACAGTGCCTGACGTGTGTATGACTTCATTTGTCTAAACATTAATGCGGCAATTGCGTAAATTTCACGCCTGTTGGTCTGTATTCCATTTCGGTTTAAATATCCTCGCACACACATACACACACATATTCTTGTTAGCCACAAAATTGGTATAGCTTAGCCAAAATACAAATGCCGATACATGTGCTAGCAGTTGTTTTTGTTGTTGCTGTCGCCGTTGTCTGTGGGTTATTGTATGTACATAAGTGGCTGGGAAAACTTTAGGCCAAAGTTCTGCGCCAAAGTTGTAGCTGGGAACTTAATCAATGTATGAGCACTTACAACAACTGGCTTAGGCCCAAGGATATGCGGGCTTTACGCTGGCCATGGCTATGTTCATGTTTTCCCTCAACTTACACTTCATTATTTATTTTTGCGTACTACGAAGCAAGTCAACCGCAAACAAATGAAAACAAAAAAAAGAAAGAAAATCAGAGCAATGAAATTGTAAAAGATAACGCAAACATATTGTTGACAACAACAGCAGGAGCGAGAGGAGGAACAATAATGGCAACAACATACAAAATACCATCAAAAGGCGCAACGCACAAAAGTAGGCAATGCATATTGTGTTGAGGCGCTTCCTTAAGGATTTCAGCATGCTGATGCTGTCCCTGTTTATCTTGTTGTTGTTGTTGTTGTTACTGTTACTGTTGCTGTTGTTATTTGTTGTTTGCTGAATTTATCGCTTGACGCAAAGAACGCACATTAATTACGCGGAGTTACTTTTATTGTACCGCGCGACAAAGCCGAACATGCAGCAAACAATGAGACAGGAAATGAAACGAGACGCTGTAACAATTACCAAGCGACTGTAACTGTGACTGCGAGTGCGAGTGCGAGTATAACTGTAACAGTAACTGTAACAAAGAGACTGTCGTAGAACCCAAAAAGGAAGTGCCCGAAGGACATGCGTTGCTCAATAATTCAGCGATTTTAATTGCGCAACAACAAAAGGCGCCAAGTCATGTCGTATTTCCATACACTGCGTGCAATAAATATATTGACTAAGCACAACGTCATCATTTTATGAAGTTTATTCGCGGGTTGGGGAAAGGCAGGTGCAAGGACTTCTTAAGCTAATTGAACGAGCCTTTGATTGATTGTTGCCATTTGCTGATATTTGACATTTTGTCTTGATCCACAGAATTATGTTAACGACGAAGAGACCGCCTATGAGGAGGTTCGACGAGGCCGCGCTTGGGCAGCCCTCGTCATTCAGCCAAATTACACCGACGCCCTGGTCGAGCGAGTCGAGGATGGTCGCTATGCCGAGGATGCCACCATCGAGGCATCTGATTTGGGAGTGCGCATGGACTGGTCCAGTGAGTAAATTATAAATAAAAAAATCTAGAAGTGCTCAATAAGGAGAAAAATATCCATTATTGAATTCAAGTTTAAAATTCTTAGAATAAGTAAAAAGTTAAATGCCAAAAAAACTAAGATTCTTGCCGAAACCAGGGATTGAACCGAGGACCTTTAGATCTTCAGTCTAACGCTCCCCCAACTGAGCTATTTCGGCAGTTCTATGTTTAAAGATTCTAAGATCTTCTTTAATTATGTATTCACAGCAATATTGTTAAACTAACATAATATGCGGTTATAATGGCAACCACTCGGCATTAATATAGCCAAAAAAGCCTAAAATATTTGATTTCACTAATAAAATTCTCATGGAAACCCAAAAATTTAAAAAAGTTACAGAAAATAAGTTTAAAAATCGTACTTGAATCAAGTATTTTGTAGTTCGTTTAAGAAATTCCGTGATAACTGAACTTTTAACACCGCGTTGAATTGATTTTATCCCGGAATCCCGTATATTTTTTCTGAGTACATCACTTCACTTACCAACTGAAAATTCTTTTCACAGACCAACAGATATCGACGCTGCTGTACCGAGACCTGCAGTACACATTCTTCAGCTTCGTGGAGAACATGCTGACCGACTGCGATATGAATCCCAAGCTGGGACGAATCCCTGTCGAAACGGAGCAACCCATTTATGGCTACAGGAATCCAAATTTTACTGACTTTGCGGCACCCGGCGTCATTCTGACCATCATTTTCTTTCTGTCCGTGGCCATCACCTCGGGCGCAATGTTGATTGAACGCAATGAGGGAATGTTGGAGCGTTGCCTGGTCGCAGGGATAACGGGACCTGAGATCCTGCTCTCCCAGGTGGTCACACAGTTCACGGTGATGTTAAGCCAAACGGTGTTCGTACTCATTGTTAGCTTCTACTTCTTTGAGCTGACACTGGTGGGCGACATTTGGCTAGTCGTTGGCCTCTGCATTCTCAACGGTCTGTGCGGCATGAGCTTTGGCTTTGTCATCTCCTGTGCTGTGGACACTGAAAGGACGGCCACATATGTGGCCATGGGCTCGTTCCTGCCCATTGTGATGCTGTGCGGCATCATCTGGCCCATCGAGGGCATGTATCCCCTGCTGCAGTTCGTCACCGCCTTCCTGCCGCTGACCAAGCCCACGGAATCGATGCGCTCCATCCTGCAGCGCGGCTGGGGCATGGACAATCCAACAGTCTACAATGGATTCATATCGATAACGTCCTGGGTGCTCGTCTTTCTGGTACTCACCATACTCCTGCTCAAGTTCAAGAAGGGATAGAGTCGACCAACACTTCCTACTGTTAATTCGAGTACCTATGATTTTACTAGGTTATAAGGGTAGTCCTTAGTCCTTGCTTAAGTCTAGCGAGTGTATGTCTCTATCTGTCTTTTAATGTATATTGTCGTAGTCCACGTAATATTCTTAAGGTTCCGGATGTCACATTTATTCCATGGAAATGTTGTGCCTTTTATGCTTAAGTTTTCATATCTCTGTTACCAATTGCTCATACACATTAACACTGGTCGACATAATTATACATACATACGTAGGCATGTACAAGTATTTTGTGAATAAACAAAAACCATAATAAATTTAATTACTTTAAAATAAATCGGAATATATCTGAATGAATTTTGATTTATAAACTTGCTTTCTCTACGCAGATTTTTCATTTCATGTGTACATTTGCATTGGGAAAACTTCATTTTCATTTTCATTTAGCTTTGATTTGACATTTTGAGTATTTGCAAACCCTTAAAGTTAACTGTAATTTGCAGTAGCCAATGCTTTTCATTATACGGCAAATTGAGGTACTTTTAGCCCTTTCAATCAGTGTTTGATTTGGCCAATATTTATTTATCGAGCAGCTGCAATCAAAGGTTGCCCAACTGGCTGGCTTTCTTTCACTCCCTGTCAGTTGGCTTGCCACTTCCCTGTCTCCCTGTCTCCACTCCCCAGGCAACCCTCGCCTTCTACTTGTACATTATTTGTGGCCCCATTTGACAGAGTAACGCCCCAAACTGGGGGAACGGGGTGAGAACTCAGCTCAGCTTGTCATGCAGCTCGTTTTCGACACATTTCACATTTTGCGGCAAAATCAATTAAACCGGAAATGCATGTAGCAAGTGCCTGAGTGAGTAACGTGGCCCGTGCCACACGTGCAGCATCCGCTTAGCACAAGAAATCAACTTAACAAGCGGACAAAGTGCCATCCCAGTGCAAAGGATAAGGGGAAGCCAGCTTTTGTTCCTGTTCCTGTCTCTGACTCTGCCTCTGCTCCTTCTTCTCCTCTACCTGCTCCCTCCGGTGATCGAGTAGTGCAGCCATCAGAAAAGCAACGGGTTACGTCACACCCACCTACACACACACACACATACACACTAACAACTGGGTGTTATATATAGTAGTATGCATATGTAGGTCAACTCGTTGTGGGACTTGTAACTGGCTCCACATGTCGTCCGTTTCCGTGACCAGGACTGGAACCGAGAACGGAGAACGAGACTGCGATTGTCATTGCAGTTGATGTTCATCTTCAGTGTCCATCTCCGCCTCTGCCTCCGTATCCGACTCCCACTGCAGTTTCCATCCATCTACCAATTTCCATCAGCTGAATGAGTTGATGTCTCAAATCAGTCAGAATCCTGGCCCTGTCACTTGTGCTGTGGCTCTGAATCTGAATCTGGCTTGACCCCTGGCCCTTGAGATGTGTGTGTATTTACAATTAGATATCCGTCATCAATCGATAACATCAAGCTGGGAGCATTTGCCATTATTTTTTGCACATTCGTTTTGAAATGAATTCACGTTGCTGTTAATGCTGTTGCTGTTGTTGCTGTTGTTCTTCTCTCCTTGGATGCCATCATTGATTACTCGAGTGTAGCTGACGGCGCCACTCGAGCACATAAATTGGAAAGTTGAGCTCTGTAGAAAACTCATTCTCTCTTACTGATTCTCAGTCTTGTTCTCATTCACATTTTCATTCTCATTTTTATTCTCATTTTCATTTTCATGTTGCCAGCTCGCTGCTTTCCACATAATTGAAAGTTCAAACTTTTCGACTTGCCGCTGAATTAATTTCTCAACTTCATAATTTCGCTTGCTCCGTGAAGCTTTAATAACATCCATCCTGACACTCACTCACTCACTCAGTCAGTCAGTCACTCACACCGTCAGTCAGTCAGTCAGTCATTCAGTTTTCCAACTGTTTTCAATGATTCTTTGTTTGCGATTGCTCCTTTTCGACCTTTTGGTCTGATGCGCCGTCTACGTCGCCGATTCGCCGCCAAGTGTTGCTGCTCCGCCAGCTCGATGGCGTCTTAATTAATTGCTCAATTAATTTAATGTTCAGCAACTGCCTGTCCTTCCCTTGCCTCCCCTCATCATCCGAAGGTAGAATACTTGTTCAGCCTTCGCTTGGCTGCTCAAAATGTCAATTGTCTATTTATTTTCAATGGGCTTTATTTTAACAAATGTCAACGCGCAAATGTTTTGTGCTCCCTCAGCTAAATCGGACCATGAACCTAGCATACCCTTTCTTCAATTACATTGGCGTCTAAACATTCAAATAAATTGCTCGCCATTTGCCATATTTGTGGCGACATTTAAATAAAATCAAGTCCTTGCTGGAATGTGACTTTAAAAGTCCCTTTTGGCTACTTACCTTATTTCAGGTGCTTGAAGAGGCTTAACAAAATGAAAGGTAAGTTGCTGAAAGCTGGAACAATTCCAACAATTCGAAATTTAGTTCTATAAATGCGATTCTACGCATCTATTTATATGAAGAGCTGCAGATATAAAGAGATACTCATGCATATATATATATTTCCCTTGATTTAAGTTGCACTTAAAAAACCAAACTCGCCGAGGCTTGAGCCTTATTTTGTTGAAAAATCGATTAAATTATTTTTAAGCATGTCAATCAATTTTTGCATTTTTGTTTTCTTGTAAAATGAAAATTGCTGCTTGTTGTTATTGTATAATATTGAGGCATAATTGTTTCCAGTCGGTCAGACTGTGAGTGTCAGCTGCAAACTCTTGGCAGCGTGTTGACTGGGCAATCAATTTGCAATTGCCTCGTCTGTAGTTTTATTGTGCTTGTTATTGCATTATTTATGTGCATTAATTGCCACTTAATCAGCAGCGAGAAGTTTGTATATCTGCATTTCCCTATAGCTGTATCTCTGATTTTTTGTGTTGTTGTCCGACTTTGTTGTTGTTTCTGCTGTTTTTATTTGCCATCATCAATTAGCGAATTTCGCACTGACAAGTGCCCAAATCGTAGCAAGCTTTAATTATTTAAGCAATTACGTGAAATTTGCCCAAGTACCAAAAAGTCGCTCATATGTGGGCACTTTATTATTTTAATGACTGGCATTAATTATTTGCGGCACATTATGAGCAATTTGTTTAATTTGCCAACACCAACACCATAAACACCAACAACAGCAACAACAACAGCAACAACGACAGCAATCAGAATTTTACATACACAGATCGAGCATTTTCTGTTTCCTGACTTTCGTTTGCTTATTTTGCCATTGCCTGGCAAATTGTATAATGAAAATGTCAATCAATTTTCCACGATTTGCCACCAAAGTGTGTGTGCTATGCGAAAGTGTCCTGCCACACACACACAAACACACACACACTGAGATACACACACTTTTGCACACAGATGCCTGTCACACTCAATGCCAATTGCAAATTGAGTTCATCTGCTGGCGGCAAATATTGACATGACAGACACATTTTTATTTTATTTTATTTGCATTTTTATTTCACTCTTTGCTTATGGTAGCCTACACCCCAACCCCTAACTCTGCTTCCCCTCCTAGGCAGCATTTCTCCTTCTACTTTTTCAATTTATATACTGCTTCATCTTTGCTTTGCTGCTGCCGTTGCCAAGGCTCATCCCCTAAACACTTGCTAACCATGTTTTTGCTTTTATATCTTCATCTCTTTTATCATCCTTCCCGTTGCCTGTGCCTGACGTGTCTCTATGTGTGTGCGGGTGGCTCAAATGACATATTAATTTCCAAAGGGGAAACGAAGTAACGTAAATGAAGTTGTCGCACAAGGCTTGGCTTAAGCTTAGCCCCGCAAAGGTGTCATCCAGCAGAGTTTGCAGTCCGGAATCCGGAATCCACTTAGGAGCACAATCAAATGCAAATAGCTGACGACAGCGAAATAAATATGATCAGGCAAATCAACGTGGCTGTCTATTGGTTTACGTATGAAATTACCATGCACTTTCTTGATCCAACATATTAATATATTTGGATATGAACTTCTTGGCAACAAGAACAATAATGCTGTCAGCGTAGTCCACACCAAGCAAAATACCACGCACCTTCATCAATCATCCAGCGCGACGTCCCCAGTTGCCACAATCGCCTGAAGTCGCGCCAAGAAGCCAAAAGGCGGCCAAAAGGCTGCCAAAATATCCGTCACGATGGGCGTCAGTCAGAGGCATCTTTGGTCTGTCCATACCTCAATTGAAAAGCACTTTCGAAAGCATAATAACGATAAATATTTTATTGTAATGTGTTTTGCAATGTTTACATGGCTGCTGCGTCTAAGGCACATGCGAGGGCAGTTCAAACACTAGCCGGAAGTTAAGCATGGCTGGCTTAAGAATAATACTTTATTTTTTTCGCTTTAAATTGTAGACTTTTCCAGCAGCCCTCGCTGCTTTTATAACTGCTTAAACAGCATGTATTGCCATTATATTCCAAGGGTCTTGCGGATGCTGCCACTGCTGCTGCTGCTGTTGTTGCTGTTGTTGCTTTTGCTGCTTCCCAATGCATGAAGCTCAATTTGCAGTCACGGCCGCAGTCGAAGTCGCAGTCGCCAGCGGCAGCGGCAGCGACGTCGCCTTTCACGCTGTTGCGCGCGCTTACGGGCAACACTTAATCGGCTTCCGGGGATATTTGGGATTTGGGGCGGAAACCTATTTGTGTCAAGACGCAGCGAGTGCTGCTTTCCCTTTTTGCTTGCTTGCTTGTCAACTTCAGCTTCATGTTCTTGTTGTTGTTGGGTGCTTTTCATTTTGGGCATTTTCCTTTTGGCAGCTCTTGTAGTCTTTTGTTTTGCGACAATTTGCAGCTTGCTTTTTTACTTAGCCATACTTAAAATTAACAACAAAAGCAGCCATCTCAAAATGAACTACTTAGTTGTTTTTCTTTTTACTTCTATTCATTTTATTTTTCTTATTTTTTTTTCCTTTGCTGCTGCATTCGCTGGAGGCAACCATTACTACAATGAAGCCAATTCCGACAGCCCACATGGCCGCAAGGCCCACACATACAAATACGAATACAAATACAATTCTTTATTCTTTTGGTTGGCAGGAAGTACGTGCTAATGGCTCAAAAGAAAATGACACAAAAAACGAGCATAAAATGCGCCAAAAGTCAGCCAAGAGAACTCGCCAGCATTCTCATAAATACATATAAATATGTGAGAGTTTTCTTTCTTTCATTTTTTTTTCTCTATGTTGTACCACGCCCCATACTAATAAAGGCCGCAGGCTGTTGCTCCTAACATACTTATATATGGCTGGGCCATTGAAAAATGTCGAGTATCTGGCACAGTTCACAGGAGCAGGAGCAGCAGGAGTTGGCTATTGGACTTGTGTCCCTTTATCTCGTAATTCCCTGCTAATGGCTCTTTTGTGTGCACTCTCACAAATGTTGTTAGCTCCGTAAAATACCAATACGAATGACTGTCAACCAATCCAGCTGTCGGTTCGACACTCCGACTGCTCGACTGTCGACTTTCCGCTAATGTTTAGTAATTTCTTTCAAATATTTATGATTTTTGAAATGCCAATGCTTCAAGTGCGCTCGGCATATTTATTACTCTGGCAGAGTATAAAAGTACTTCCGAATTATAGCAATATTTGTAGCGAGTCAAAAATTTTAAATTATTAAAAATAAAAATATTTAGAGGTCGAATAAAAAAATTGACACCAAAATATGAATTGCCAAAATTTTAATATTATAGGCAATTCATTTTATTTCGGATCATTATTAATTAATTTACAATTCAAAGTCAATTGAAAAGTATGACAATTATTGACATTTATGTTTTTTGTGTCATTGACAAAATCCCAATAAGTTTTTTGGGCAAAAGTGATGCATTTAATAAGAATCCAACACTCATGTTTACATTAAAGACCCATATGCAGCATATGCGAAAAATGTCTAAGCGCAGAGAACACTCTTACATTATTAAATGCCACGTATGATTGATGTCAGCACTATGGCACCATGGCGATACAGCAGAATCATTTAATAGCTAATTTTTATGAATACATAAAAATCACATTATTAAAGGACACATTCAAAATATACATAACATGGTCTTATGTGCATCGATACGCGAAATGAAAGAAAATAATAAAAATTAATGCCATCATTCACAGAATGCTGCGTGGATTAGGCTGTGTTTTTGGTAGTCACTCTAAGGACTAAATTTAAAAATGAGCAGAGTCTTGACGTGTTGAATTTCAAGGATTCTTTCCCCTCTTAGCATTTCAAAAAGTTGCAGTCTGAATTTTACAATTCTAATATACGTTTCCCTATTTCCGGTCAGTTCAGAAATGCATCAAATAAAAGAAAGTAGATGCAGACAAGAAGTAGAAGCAAATGTTTACATTCGAGTATATGTGCAATTTTCGGAAGAGCTTTTCACTCTTTCAGTGTGCGATTGCAATACAAAGCCCTTTGCTGAATGCAGCTATAAATAAATTAAATAAATATTTAACATTTAAGCGTGGAGAGAATGAATATCTGCCCTAACCATGCGCTTTTCATTGTTGAGCTTCCAAGCTGCCGTCGACCGACATGCATTTTAATTTTTTATGCCTTTTATAAATGCGATTTAATTGCCACCGCTCAACAATCCAGCGATGCGAGGGAGGAATGAGAATTTCGAGGGGGGAAAGATTGACAGACAGACAGAGCGCAAACCGTTGAAATTATGGCGATTATCGATGCACATGATGCGCATGCAAAGCACTTTTAAATTATCATCAGGAATTAATATAAAGGCAGCACACACACATATATACACACACACACACACACACACACACACAATATTCGAATTCATAGATACTTTCAATCAGACTAAAGGACGTGACAACGGCCACTCAAAAAAACTTTGATTATTAAAATGTAATCAAAAATTAACTTAATTAACGGCACAAAAATTGCGTTGAAAATGTCATTGAAATTTGTTTGACGGCGAGCACCAGCAATGGAAAGGCAAATGGTAATAAAACTCAAATATAACGTATACGCAGAGTGTCACAACACACACAAAGCAATCAAGGACAGTCAACGTTATGTGTGTGCGTGTGTGTGTGTGTGTGTTATCTGTGTTTGTATGTGATTGCGTCTCATGCATAAAAATTACATCCCTTCAGACATGAAATTCCTTTTCCTTTCGGTTGTTGTAATATTTTGACATTTTGTTGTCATTTTTCTAATAATTCTGCCAGCGTCGACCGGCCGCTGCTCGAGCGACGCAGGCAGAGTTAGTTTTCGTCTCCTTTTGTTCGTTTCTTTTGTTTCGACGCAGGCAGAGGCTGTTTCTGCTCGTTTCTTTTTGTTTCTTTCCCTCTCTATCGTACAAGTTTTCGGCCGACGTTGACGTCGACCAAAATTGTGCGACGGAGACAGAGGCTGTTTCTGTTAGTTTTTTGTTGTTTCCGTCTCTGTCGAACGAACGTCGAACGTTGCAGCAGGGACAAAATTGACGCAACAAAACTCAGAAAGCGCACATGTCAAATAAAAAAGGAAAAAATTTGACAATGTCGCTGCCGGCTGCTGCTACGGCTAAAACAAATCGTAAGTGTGTTATAATAAAATGTATTAATTTTTAAAAGAAGAAAACTAATGTATTTATTTTTTTATTTAGAGTACGAATTGAACTTGGAACCATGCAAGGAGCTTCGTCTGGGATTTCTCTGAGGGCAGTGGTCGATGGCATATGGTGAGAGCTGCACCTACTTGGCAAGATAAACTGCGTATATTGGGCATTGAAAACAACTAATACATTAACTCAAAAATGTAAAAAAAAAAAATTTAAATAAAAATATATAATTAAAAGAATAATTTTCTTAATTTTTTTAATTTTTTTTTAATTTTTATTAATTTTTTTATCGTTAGGGAATCATTGAGGAATTTTCAGCAAAATTCCTGGGAGATTCCCTCGCGAAAATGGCAAAAGAATCGTTAGGGAATCATTGGGGAATTCTCGGCAGAGTTCCCCAAGGTTTCCCTAACGAGAAACGTAAGGGAATCTCTATGGAGAGTTCCCTTTTCCTCAATCGTAGGACTTCGCCATGTTAAAGTCCCTAAGGAATTTCATACAAAATCCCTATGGATTCCTTAAGCATAGGGAAACATTCCCTAATGATTCTTTTGACATTCCTTTGTGAATGTGTCTGAAGGGATATAACAAGATATTAGTGTGAAAATTGATATAAAAATCAATGAAGCAACGACAACGGCAATGGCAACGGCAACGGCAACGACATGGATGTCAACACAACTTTAAAGGGTCACAGTCAGTGTTGTAAAACGACCTGGTCGTGTGTATTGTAAGTGTTGACATAAACATTAAATTTGATGGCCAGCCGTGTTCCGTTGTTGTTGTTGTTGCTGTTAATACTTGTATTTCTTTTTCATGCTTTTGTTTGTATTTGCACTTTAGTTTTCATGCTGCGAATTAACGAGCAGGTTGCCACGCCCACGCCCATGAGCTCAATATAAATTAGTTGCCATTCGCACACACACCCAGGAGACAGCACCGCACCATCGCACACACCCACGCACATGAATGATATTAAAGCGACGGTGAGGACATGTCTTGAGGCACATCCTCTTGAGCAATAAAACGTATTTTTATGATCGTGGCATTCGTGTGGCGCACTTTGCATGCAGCACAGCCCAAGATGGCAACCCATAAAGGGAGTCATCTCTAGGACAAATAGCACCACTAAATGGGCACGGATTATAATGACGAGCACACACACACAGAGAGAGAGAGAGCGAGAGCGAGAGCGAGTTAGATAGACAGGCCGTTAAAAGTAAGCCAAACTAGCCGTGAAGTAGGCAGAGCTAAAGGCAACCAAAGTCAACATCGGCCGCAGCAATAAATGTTAGTTTTTATGACCCAGAGACTGTGTCAGGCGATGCACAGATATCCAAGTTGTACAACCTTCTCCTTCCTCCGTTCATTCGTCCTTCTGTCAGTCAGTTGGTGAGTTTCCCCAGCTGAGCATTGAAATAGTTTTTGGTCTGGCACACATCAATGTCAATTGATTGCAACCCTTTCAGCCTCGACACCGTGCCGCATCGAATCAACGAATCCACGAATACACGAATACACCGAAACCACGAGTGGTGCTGCAACGCCACAACCAACAACCACAGTTCGAGTGCCAGTTGTCGGCTAAGTGTTTTGTGTGCTTGACCAGAGTCGCTGTTGCTCCCATTTTAGTTGAGAGCAAGTCGAGATTTTCTTTTTCTGTTTCTATTTCAGTTGTTGTTGTTGTTTTTGTTTTTACACTGCGCCACGGGATGCTTAAATAATTGAGCAGTTAATCGCACCAAATTGCTTGAATAGAATCCGATGGCCTCTGTATTCAACTCCAGGTCCACGACCAGAATTTTAACTCGAGCTCGAATGGTAACGCGAGCTAATAATTTGTGTGACAGCAATTGATTAGTTCGAGGGTGCTTATTGAATTATGCAAATGCCGTACAAATTGTCAATGCAGATGTGGCCTGACAATGCCGCAAATATTTTGCCCAAAGGCAAGTATCTAACACAGAGTGAACAACAATCGATTTACTGCTATTCAGCAGTTTTAGTCGTGTCCTTTATTATCTAAAGCCGATTAGTCAACACATTTAACTATGAACTGTCATTGGGCAGTATTTTTTTCCTATTTGGGGATTTCACTTGTCAAACATGGATTTGTGAGCATCATTTAAGTATGTACCCAATGATGTGGTTTATTTTATTGAAAGCGATTGAATGGAGCTCTCTGGCTAGGCTTAAAGTATGATTCAATTTACCTACTTGGAAATAACAGTGTCTTGTGTGCTTATCCGTTTGCTCAATTCACGACTGTCATGTGATTTCATTTCATAGTCAAGTCGAAATTCCTTAAGCTGATACGCTGCATTACACGCACATTTTTAGAGGGCGAATGCAAGATTTTTACACAACATACAATATATTCGGTTACTCACCTGCGCATTTTACGCATTCAGTGAGGCCAATCACGTTCCCTGTGCCAAATCCCAAATATCCCTGCCCTTTTACCCGTTGCAGAAATTCAATTCAAGTTGGAAATCCAGCGCGTATTTGTTTTTCAATGATGGCTGATTATTGAAAATCTAAATTCTGACGGTTGCTGCACGATGCCCCGATGATGATTATGATGATGATGTGGTTGTGGATGTGGTTGTGAATGAGGTTGGGGGACAATGCACCTGTGCACAGGTTAAACCGATATCCCTGGTTCTTTTTTTTTGTTATTTTTTTTGGTCATAAAGGTAAGCTCAGCTTAACGGCGGGTGATTTTGATTTTGTTGGAGTCAATGTTGTCGCTTGATTGGAAAATACCTGCAGGTGATTGCTTGGCTTTTTCATTTATGAACCATGTTTATGTATTTTCATCAATTGCGCTGCTTCCAATGAGCAAATAGCACACACACACACATACACATTCACCTGCACTTTGCTCATGACATTTTAATTAAACGTTGCCAGGTGAAAAATAAGCTACACTTTCCTGTCTCTCTCTCTCTCTCTCTCGCTCTCTGTTGTCTGTCTGTCCTTCTGTTCATCTCGGTGCACTGTAATATGCTGATTAGATTCCTTTTTAAACTCAACTCGTTGTCGACTCTCGAGACGCGGCTATAAAGCTTTGTTATTATTTCATTCAACGCGGCACGTGAATAAAACTTGAGCTCTGGCACATAATTTGAAATTCGTGTCATTTATGAGGCAGCCAACGAGCGTGAGAGTTGAGCTCTCAGCGCCTAAGTTGAGTTGTAAAGCACTGAAGTTGTGTGTTGCATTGCTACATTTATACTATACACTATACATTCAGGCCAATAAGATTACGACCATGCCACTTACACTGCACTCAAAACTATGAGAGTATTTCGTGAATTAAAACAAAATCTACAAAGAATTTTCTAGATAATAGAAAGTATTCTGTTCAGAATCCATTTATTTCACAATCCTGATTAGAACATATTGAGCTATCGATATGATCGACAGAGATGCTTTTAACATTTATCGTTTATGTTAAAAATAATTGCTGATGTTAAATATGGTCGACAGAGATGCTCAATATTTATCGTTTATGTTAATAACAATTGCTGATCTTAAAGCTTAGTACGCAAGCTAACTAAATTTTACGCGGCGTAAAGTGCTCAATTTTTAGCTGTCGACGAGCGTAAGCCCAGTGTTGCCAATACAACACGGAAAAATAACCAAAAGTTGAGTGGTGACTCTATGCGTCAGCGGCGGTTTATTTTAAATTTGAAGATGCTGAACTGATTTGGATGAAAGAGGAGAGAATAGGCAGTGAAAAATGCAAATTAAAGTTTATAGAGAAAAAATATGCGATGCCCCGCAACCACAGCGCGTGTTGGGTGCACCCATCGATTTTGAACTTCTAATGAGGATTCACCACTTGTGTTAATGAAAAAAATACCAAAATATCTATAAAAGCCATTTTAGCTTACGTTCTTGCCTATAATCTACCAATATTGTCATCGTTATTGACCAAATTTAATTAGTCTTCATAGTTTTCACTTGTGTGCCAGACATTTATCTCCAGTATACCCAGCGAAACTCTAAACAGTTTAATGTTTCGCTGGGCCTGTCAGCAGTGCTGCCCATTCTGTTATTTTACTTAACAGCTCTGTTATTTTATTTAGTCTGCGGACACCCGAGCGTAAAAAATGTCAACAACTTCTTCTTGATTTTACGCCAGCGTTTTTTTTATATGGAGTTTGGGCTTACGCCAGCCCTTTTTTTGAGTTTGCGTACTATGCTTAAATATGATCGACAGAGATGCTTTTAATATTTCTCGTTTATGTTAAAAACAATTGCTGATGTTAAATATACATAGTTATCGACAACTGTTCTTACTTTAATAATTATCTACTAGTATTTCATACTGATATCTTATAAACTACTACAATTTACAATATTTGGATTATGGAAACAAAACATGAATAAATGATTTCCTTTCAACTCCTAATATTCTTAAAGAAATCGAGAAATAAGGATTAAAATGTAAACATTTAAAATTAATTCGGTAAGTAACATTGTAAATTGTAACATTAAATCTCAAAAGGATTTCTCCGAGTGCTATAATGTTGTCAGCGCCCGTTCGAGTCGCAGACTCCCGCTGCTCATATGTGACTATGATGAACTGTACGAGACAATGTTGGAATTTTTATTAACCATCAAAAAATCCGCGTGCTCTGTCTCTCTCGCTCTCTCTCTCTCTGTCAAGTATGTTAGCTGTAGTTAAGTTCCGGCCACAACCAGGGCGATGGTTGTTGGTTGGCTGGCGTGCAGCACGCACAACGCCAGAGATTATCTCATGCAACGCGCATTCCGAACACACACACACACACTGCCGCACTCCCGCAAAGAGAGAGAAGCAAACAGCAGTGTAGCTCGGAGGCGCTGCAGCAATCAACGTGCCTTGGTAGTCATCATAATGGCAACAAAGCGGTGGCCAGGACAACACTAGGGAGAGAGCTGGATGCAGGAGGTACTTGTGGTCTTAATATAAAAATCACTTTGTGTGTTGTGTTTGCCGCGCTGCTGCGTCGTGCACTGCTTTGCATTTCTAAGCAGCAGGGAGTCAGGCAAAGAATCAGGCAAGGAATCAGGCTAACAGGCTGGCAGGATATGAGGCAGGCCATGAGGAGGCCGTCAGGCAGCTCGCCAGACAGTGCACAACATTGTTGACGTTGTGGCAAATGTGTGAGGGGTGCGGATACGAGAGACTCGAGCAAAAAGTGCATTGCAGTTGCTTTTGTTTTGCGACGCAACGGAAACGGAAGTGGCGTGCAGTTACAACAACTACTAACTATGTACACTCTACAACATTAACAACTGCAACAGCAACAACAACAACAACTTGTTCATCAGTTGAGTAAGCCTGCATATGTTTGCGCTTGGACCGTTCGCACTTCAAGTGCTGGCCCCAGACAATGGCCTAACTGAACTGAACTGTTCGAGGGTGGTACTTGTTGAAGACACTCCCTGTTCTCAGGCGAAAGGTCAACGAGGCGTATGAGTAATGTCATAAACAGCTGGCGCAATCAGAATCACAGCAGCAGTCCTAAACCAAAAACCGACCGAGACATTTTAAACCATGTGCAGTCAAGCGAAAATGTCGCCAGGCCACAGACAATACAAAACGCAGTTCTCACTCTTCCTTTCTCTTTTCTTTTCTCTTTTCATTTCCTTTTCTTCATTTATGTCTCATTCTATGCCTTTTCTTTTACTTTGCCAGTTGTTTTCAACTGCCTCCGCCTGTGTTGATGGCTTAAATGGATAAAAGTTAAGTAGCTTTGAAGTTGGCAAGATTAGAGCGCATATCGCGTTGACTTATATCCACAAAAAGACCTCAAGAAACAAGAAAAATGCTGAAAAGTACGTGTGGGGTTTCATACTGACTGAAGACAAAATACCCTGCAATTATGATTTAGATTTAGATTTTAACATTTCCTTTTTGTGTAAATTAACAAGAAATAAAAAGAAAAAAGGTTTATTCTAAATTTTAATCATCTCAAGTAAAAGAAAACAAATTTGTTTTAAAAAATTTAAGATGAATTATAAACTGTCAAATTCTTAGTAATCTAGTAGAAAAAGACGACATCCAAGATATTTTTAAAGTTTAATTAAAATTGTCAAAATAAAAACTATTTTTTTCTTTAATGCTTGACAGCTTAAAACGAGACTTATTATTGTAATTGGAAAGTAAAATGTCCTGCCATTATAAACATAAATATGCAAATAAATCCTTTCCCAAAGATCAAAAATAAAAAATCGCTAAACTTTTAAGCACGTTAACCAGCAAATGGACGACATTTAGCCAACTTCAATCAGTCAGTTGCTCGGTCGGTCGGTTAGTCAGTTCAGTTGGTATTCCTTTGTTAGGCACGTTGTCGCTATGGCAGCTCGGTGTTTTTTTTTTATGCGAAATGTTTTCATCAGTTTGAAAAGTTTGCCATAAGCTGCCAGCCAAACAATAAACAATGCCACTGAACATTGTGAGAGCGGTAGTAAAAACTAACTGAATTTTTAATTATTCGTTACTTCCACGCAATGAAACGACAACGAGCGCATTATGAAAAGCTTTCAACAAAAAGCACAGGCTGACTGGCGACCAGCAGCCAGCCATGTCTAATAAGAAAGTTGACTGGCGACCAATGCGGCGTATACGCAATGTGAGATGTGTGTTGTGAAATAAAGTCAAAGCATATAATTTACAATAAATTCCAATTAATTTTTAAATCTAATTCTGTATATTTGTCACTCTCGATTTAAGCAAACAAATCAGACCAAAAAAGCGTCCTTTATTTGCTAAAATTTTTTTTAAATGCTTAACACCTTTAACAAAACGTTGACGGGTTCTATTTTTGAATTCCTCTCACACATATCAATTCATCGGTTGCGCTCTGCCATATATCAGCCATAGCCATTAATGTCATGCTAAGCCGCAACCCATTTTCATTTTTCCAACATATCCAATTCTCTCTGTCTCTCTCTACTTTTCACACTCTCGTTTGCTCGAATTCCTGTTGTTTGTTGTTGCTCTTGAAGCTGGCAACACTGATATGGCGCAAATTAGTAACAATTTATTTATGTGTGCAATTAGGCGCACACTTAAAATGCCAAACATGCGTTGACAAGGCAACAAAACAATGATATAATTGACAAATTTAAATGCCATCAGCTTTTAATTATCGGTTATAAGTTTTGTTGCTGTACTTTTGTACTTTTATATCAGAACAAAAATTGGCAAAATATGTAGAATTCCGATTACTTTTCCAGCAAGTCAGTACACATCTAAATTTATTACTACGTCATTAGAAACTCAATTTATTTTTGTCAAATTTAACAACTTCTCAACGAAAACTCCAATTTATAGAATTTTCTACTATTATCAATGCGGACGGCAGTCCGCGCTAGTGACGAAAGCAGCACGAAGGGTGCGAAGGCGACTAGCATATATACACAGGAAGAATGGAAGATTTGCTATGACTGTCCGATCAGGTCGAGTTATATACCGATCGAAAGGTATCAACTTAACTTACAAATGTGCATACTAAGACTTTTGGAATCTCACCTGGTTCGTGAGATAAACAGGTATAAGTGGGAGGGGAAAAATTTAAATTATTGGAGCTAATGGGGCCGTTGGAGCCTTTTTGAATTTTCGTTGAATTTTTTAAAATTTTCATCAAAAATACGCGTCGAATGACACCTCGATCATCAAAATCGGACAACCGGTTCAAAAAATAATTAATTTTGAAATTTTTAGGGGCTTTCCGAAAATGAGATGAAAAGTCAGTTTGTCTGTTTGTTTGTTTGTATCAAAGCGTTGATTTAGCTTAAAAGTTTGAATGAGGACTTGTTCCCGATCAAAAATCTAGAAACGTTTGTTCTACGACTTTTTCGAAAAAAAGCTAGTTTAGCGGGAAATCGCTAAAAACCGCTAAAATTAACCCTTATAGCAGTCAAACGATGAAAGCTACAGATGCGATCTATATATCGTTGAAAAGGTATTTTGAAGGGCTGTTATGCATACCTTTTAACTTTTTTTCTAAAGTACACAGGTAAATTGCTACAGGTGACATAAGGTATTTTCCCCCATATTTTGGCGGTTTTTGAGAAAACGCAGCAGCAACAAAGTGTCATAGCAGCCAGTTTGTTTGTTTGGATCAAATCGTTGATATAGCTTTAATGTTTGAATGAGGACTTGTTCCTGTTCAAAAATCTGGAAACGTTTGCTCTACGACTTTTGCGAAAAATCGCTAGTTTAGCGGGAAATCGCTAAAAACCGCTAAAATTGAATTCCCCATAGCATCCAAACGATAGAAGCTACAGATGCGATCTATATATCGTTGAAAAGGTATTTTGAAGGGCACACTGCTTGCAGCGTAATGCGGAAATTACCTGTTAGCTGAATATATACATTTTACTTAGAATGGGAATAGGACAGCAGCAGCAAAGTGTCCTAGCACCCAGAGTTTAAGAGTGCTGATTGCTTTTGCGCTGGGCATGTTTGTTTGTAAAAGGGACCAGTGTTGCCAGACAATTTGTTATAGCTTGTACAAACAATAATCAAAGTTGACAAAGCTATACTGTCACAAAATATTGCAATTTCAAAATTTCTGATGTCTTATTCAAAAATTTCTGATATCCCATAAAAAAACCTCTTTACGAGGTAAAAGTCTAGTGACGAAAGCATTTTCATGCCCCAAAATTTCTGATATCCAATTTTGTGACGAATAATATTAAGTTTTACATATAAATTATTTTAAACAAAATTTTTGCATTCGGCACTGCGCAAAACAGTGAATGAATTTTATTTGGTATGAAGAATTGATACATTTTAGCGCAATGTGCCGAGTGCCAAAATTATGTTTAAAATAATTTATATGTAAAACTTAATATTATTCGTCACAAAATTGGATATCAGAAATTTTGGGGCATGAAAATGTTTTCGTCACTAGTAAGTAATGCTCGTATTTTCATAGACATATTAAATATTTCATAGCAATGGATATTTGTTGAATTTATGGCGCTTCGACAACTGTTAACTGTAGATAATTTAATGAATTGACTAATTTCAATAAATAAATAAAATGGCAGAATAGCAATTGCTATGCATTATTTATAGAACAATTTCTTATCTGGCCACACACACTCAATTGGGATAGTAAATAAACGGTCAAACACTCAGAAGTCCAAAGTGAATCAAACAGTGCTTTTAATTTGTGCAAATGCTTTGCCACTTCAAGCGAGAGCTGTTAAATGCTATAATTCATTAAGCCGCACACCTCTTTCTAGGTGGCACACACGAATTCACTACAACAACACACACACACACATACAGAACGATTGAGATACTTAATGAAGTTGGCCTAAAAGCAGCCGGAATTAGCCAACATTTTGTGTACGAGTATTTTGTTGACGTTTCTACATGTTTACCTTACATCCTTTGGTCTTTCGGTTTTTGGCAGCTTTATAATTGCACTAAAAACTGGAGCACCTGCTGTGAACTCTGCACTGATTTGTGTGTGTGTTTGTATGTGTGTGCGAGAGGATGTGTCATTAAAAATGTGAATATCACACGAAAGCGGAAATAAATATTTTATATTTACATATTCGACACTAGTTTTTCATAGTCCCAACAAATTTGCATATTTTTTCTGTGCTTGTCCCTTTTATTTCGCTTTTATATGGAGCGCTTAATGAAGTCGACATAAAGCCAAAAGAGAGAATAAATATATAACATATTTGTATAAGAATAAAAGAGAAATTGTCGCAACGGAAATGTTTATGCCCAGCGTCGGGCCGAGTGACCCGCTGTCCGCTTTGCAATTGTGTCCCAGTTGTTTGTCCGGCAACTAAATATTTGTTATAAATTATGTTCTTAATTAAGTGACTGTGTTTCGTGAGCGTTACACAAACATCACGGAAGCCAGCGAGCTAAGCGCCCTAAGCTGCCCCACAGCAATTTCGTTTGTGACAACACTCAAACAACACCAGGAAACATGGAATGGGATGAGGGAACGCACGTGAAAGTACGCTAACGCATGACAGGCACAGCACAAAGCTTCATGCAGCGGATATAAAACAAAACCACAGCCTGTCAGTTGCTCTAGTTCCGGTTCTCACACTGAAGCGCCCGATAGTAGGCAATAGTTTTGGGTTTCCGCACTTGGTTGACACAGATTCATTAACATTGCCAGAAGTAACATTTAAAGCGAAGCCTAATTACAAACGCTGTATACAATCAAACCTAGTTACACATCTGCCATACAAAAGCGAGAGCATCTAGGCATCGGTTCAATGATTTCTATATTTCAGTGCTTGGAATGCCGTGCGGCACGTGCTGTAATGACGAGGCGTCGCCGAGTTCGCTGGGTTCACTGTGCAGGTAACCTCCAATTAAGCTCATCAGTTTAATGTGCTCTCTGTCGCTCTGTCGCCAGGCATCGTCGTTGGTCATCTTTCTTCAGTTGCAGGGCATTAATATGAGTCACCCCTTGGCCGGGCCAACAGGGCAGGTAACAAGCATGTCGACGCGCCGGTGTACGTGCTTGTGAAATTCGGCCAGGTCTCATTTATACAGTATTGTGTGTATGTGACATGGCGTGGTGGAGTAGCTTAAATTTCTGGTGGTGCTGGACTCAGACTCGGACTTGCAGATGGTAGATGGCTACTATTGACACGTTTCGTTGTAAACTTGCCAGCGTTTATAAGCCAGCGCATGGAACAAGCATAATCCTACTACATCCTCTGCACACACATTTGCTTATGACTCAGACAAACATGCACACACACACACACACACACGCGCACACACATACGAATACGAGTAGGGCAGGCGAGGCCATCGACAGCTCAACTGCTGTCCGGCTTACGTGGCGTATGTGTAATGCAAGCAACGCTCGACGCCTGAGCACACGGCCAAATGCTCAAATAGCTCCTGCTGCTCCTGCAGCTGCTTTTGCTTCAGCTCTTGCTCGACTGTTTATTTGCTGCCATTTTAGTTGCTTTAAATTTGCAGCTTAATGGCAATTCTACGCTTGGCCAACCGACACCCTTTCTGGCAGCACTTGCCACTCGACTTGTTTGTCGTACGTCCACTTGCCATCGGCCATTGGCTGTGCCACTGCCACAACTGCCTCCTGACTGACCGTTATGCTTGTTGCCTCCGACAGTTGTCCGGGCCAATATGGGTTGCTGCATGTGAGATTGCATAAGAAATGGCTGCTTACTTGCACCAGCCAGTAGCCACTTAGTAGGCCAACACCATAAGTAGGTAAAAGCCATTAGGCAAATAAATCGATACAAACAATATTCTTTCCTTTCTGTTTCTTCTCAGATTTCTAGAATATGCATTGGAGTACAGTACTTGCATTGATAAACTGTTTTTGAGGACTTTAAGGTAATTAAATGTTTGCCACTTGCACATTATGACAAACGTCTCCTTTGATGGATCATTTGCAGCCCCTATCAGTTTAACCCACAGCCGCAACCCTTGGCACTTTATCTTGCGGAACCACAACTATTATATGGGCCTCTTACACAATGGATCACAATTGAAAAATGTTGGGGAAACATACCGCAAAGTGGATACTATTAGGGGGATGGCCAAGCACTCGAAATCATGTGATTTGTATGCGGCAAGGGTTCAAGGAGCCTGAAGCCTACGGGATAAAGGGATAAGGGATGAGCAACTGTCGCACATTATCGCTTTGACTTTATTTGCGTTTGTTTTTGTCGCTGTTAAAGCCAAAAGTAAATATGCCATTGCGCCGCAAGAGAGACAACGGGGCCAGACAACAACTAGCGCCGTATACGAGTGGTCTCCGGGGGCATTTTGTGGCCCCGACAGGATGACAAGGACAAAGCACGCTCAGCTTTAAAGCCGCGTAATTTGTTTGCCAACAGTGCGTCGCCTTTGTGGTTTTACTTGTACATACATATCTGTCTGTTCCCGTAAATGTCTGTGCTTATTTGTATATGTGTGCTTGTATTTGTGTGTGTGTAACAGACTGCGCCACCGATTGGCAATTAAAGCCAGGGCCATTGACATCCGTTCTAACTCATGCCACGTTGGCCCTTTAACCTAATTAAGCCGCCAGCCAACAAGAGTCTGAAATCGGCAGCTGCCCTGTTTCGTGTCTTTGCAATTTTGTAAAAATTGGTTTATAATTTTCTAAAATATTTTCACTTTCTGTGCATAAATATTGTCAGCTCGTTCGTAGCACGACTGACATTAAAATATACTGGGAATAAGAATTTATGCTATTTTAAGCTGAGAATGCCTTTCGTTCCCTATATAACATTGTGTGGCATTTTCAGTTCCTTGTTTTTCTGTTGTTTTTAAAATACCCTATTCTAATTTATGGGGTATGCTGAAAGTTTAGAGTCATGTTGAAACTGAAATTCCTGAAAGAAATTAAAAGAATATATAGATTATTTCTGATCACTTGTCAAGAATTGCCGTGCAGTTATTTCCAGAGAGTAGTTTTGATAAATGTAATGAATATATTTAATTTGAAATACTATTTTTAGCTAAGAAAAGCTAGAGTACATATATACTACTGTGGGCAAAAAGTATCGGGAATTTTAAATTTAAAAAATTTTGGGATTCCAATTGGAACAAATGTTTGTACTTTTAGGTTGGCACTACTATCATTAACATCTGTGCAAAATTATACGTTAAAATATTCATTAGTGTTTAAGCTACGATTAGTTTTGTACGACGCCAAAAGTGCAATTGGCGATTTTGGTTGAATCTCCTCAATCGACTCGAAACGGTGTCCTCGGAGTGGTCTTTTGAGCTTAGAAAATAGCCAGAGGTCACACGAAGATAAATCAGGCGAAAAAGGTAGCTGTGGGAAAATTTTGGTCGAGTTTTTGGCAAAATGGTCACGAAGAACAGGGGCAGTATGAGAGGGCGCATTATCGTGTTGCAAGAACCATGAGTTGTCAGCCCATAGTTCTGGCGTCTTTTTACGCATAGCTTCGCGCAAACGACGCAAATCTCTCAAACAATATTCCTTGTTGACAGTTTGGTCGGTCGGAAGGAATTTATAATGAACTACAACACGATAATCCAAATAAACTGTCAACATGACCTTGATTTTTGAGCAAATTTGACGCGATTTTTTCGGTCTCGGCTCACCTTTAGCCGATATTCGCTCGATTGATCGGTAATTTCCATGTCGTAAGCGTAGATCCAAGTCTCATCGCCCGTAATAATGCGTTTTATCTTGTCCTGGTAGTCAGAAAACATTGTTTCACTCACTTCTACGCGGGGCTTTTTTCGATGAAATTGACCGTTTTTTGGCACCAAAATCGCCAAATGCACATTTGGCGTCGTACCAAACTAATCGTAGCTTAAACACTAATGAATATTTTAACGTATAATTTTGCACAGATGTTAATGATAGTAGTGCCAACCTAAAAGTACAAACATTTGTTCCAATTGGAATCCCAAAATTTTTTAAATTTAAAATTCCCGATACTTTTTGCCCACAGTAGTATTTGACATTAACCTTTCGGATACTTATAAAAGAGTCAAAACGTCTTACAGTTGTAATTCAACTCATTAATATAGGATATTCACTAGTCGAGTACTGTGGCCTGTTAAAATTCTTATTTGTTTTTCTCTGTTTTTTTTTATGTTTTTTGTTTTTGTGTGCTAGCCCTAATTGTTATCTATGTTGAGCGCTGGTTTCCATCTTTGTAGCTGCGAACGAAAATTTTCTGCGTGCAGCGAAAACATTTGCTCTGCCTTTTATTAGAATTTTAAATATGCTTTCGTTGAAAATGTGTATGAAATTTTAATGAATTTAAGACTTTCAGACAGCTGCGTGCAGATTTCTAAGGATATTCTTAAAAAAATAGAAGGCAAAAAATAAAATAAATAAAAAGGGCTAAGCAGACCACAAAGAAAACGAAGGGCAAATTATACAATACTCTAATTGGGATTTAAAGGGAATAGAATTATTTTTGGAATAACCCTTCGAACAATTTGTATATTTGCGAGATTAATGAGAAAAATTAAGACTTTTTTGAAAAATCAAATAACATTAACAAAGTGAACCGAATGGTTAAAATGCTGATTTTAAATGTCAAAAGCTATAAGCAGTTACACAGAAATTGACGTAAATAATTATTATTTAAATAATGTCTAAACATAATTTAATGAGGCTTCTCATTATAAACTCCAGGATTTGTTCCTTAAATATCTTAAACTTGTTTAATCATAGAGGTAAATGATAAACTTAATTCAATTACTTCAACTATATGCACTTCCAACTCAATGAGCACAATTAAATAATTTATGTACTTAATTGTTACCCCGGCCGTTGAAAGTGGAAGTGCTAACAAACTCCTGCATAGTCTCAGACCGCACCAAAAAATTCCCTGCACTCCCCTTGGCCCGCATTTCACCAGCATCGGCCATTTATGGCATCTCAAAAATTTCAAGTAGTTGCCTGCGTTGTGACGTTCATTTATGTTTATGCTTGTTAGCACATTCCGTTAAAAAAATGTAAGAAAAGAATACAAGAAAGAATGCCGAGGAATACAAAGATATGCTTAGATCGACTTAGTGATAGCCTAATTTTGAGAAGTATAAATTGATGTAAGGCTAGCTAATATACCCAACTCAGCATGGTGAAGTAGAAGGTAAAAAGGGAAACGAAAAGAAATTGTCCCTTGTCAATGGCTGCGGCAACATACGCATAAAGTCTCAGTTCAGGCCTCGTCCTTTGCTCCTTCTCCTCCTCTGACAGCCGAATGCCTTTTGCCTTGTCTGAGTCATTTTCGGCGGCCCTTTTTTGGCTCTATTTACCACTCCCTGACAGCTCTTTGAGAGCGTTGACGATGGCGTTGAAGACGGGCACATCTGTGTTTTATAATCGAGCCAAAGCGGAACCAACAACGCAACGGATCCCTGCGTAAGGAGTCTAGGCAAAGGTAGGCCGTGGAGAGTCCCGTTGAAAACTAGACTGCCTATACACTCACAATCACACACAATCAGGCATATACTCGCTACACAGAAAGAGAGAGCGAGACTCAGTGTAAGAATAAAGCAAATTAGTGTTTTGGCACTTTCCGCAAACAAAGCGGCGGACTGGCTGGCAAGCCCCAAACCAACTCACGACCCATGAGGCAGCCACTCAACCACCCGTTGACCCACCAACCCACAGACCCACCAACCAGGTGGCAGTTTATGCTGCCGGGCACGGCTGGGCGCTGAGTTATCGTCCTGGCGTCTGTTCAGTTAGTTAGTTTTGTGTCCTTCACTTTGTTTTCTTTTTTTTGTTTTCTTCTCTTTTTGTGCTTTTTGCTGTTTGTTTTGTGCTGTACATTTTGAATTTTGTTGGTTTCTTCGCTTTCGTTTTTCGTTATACCTTTTGTTTTTATTTGCCTTTTGGTGCCCTTATTATATTGTTGCACTTTGCCAGCAAACAACAAAGGCAACGACACCAACAACACCTCAGCAAAATGAGCTACAGCAACAGCGACACTCAAGTTAAACATTTTTTTTAAATTTTGTCAAAGGTAAACCCGGCTCTGAAGTATACAGATACACTAATGCAAAAGTTATGAATTTATAACTAATACGCATTAGCGTGTCCATGCCCAAAAATTTCCGTTTGCATAAATTAATTAGCCAGATAAAGAAAACTCAGTCCGCTTCTCTGATAAAGGCTAAAATTAATTTCGAATTAGGCAGGCGCCGAAAACCGAAGACAGAATGCTGAAAAACGAAAAACAAAAACCGAAAACCAAAACCGAAACCTGATGTCTGGAAGCCTGAAAAGCTGCCGAGTGCATAATTCTTGTAGACCGCAAGTAGCTGCGCAAGGAGAGCAATTAACATGAAAGGTCCTTAGACCTTTGTTCACCCTTCGTGCGTCACAATTAGCGATAAGCCATGGCCCCAAAACATGGGCCACACTCGCGTTCCTCGGACCCAAAAAGGAAACAGCTGCTCAAATTTTTCGGCCAGGGGCGTCATTTCTAAAGCATTCAGTAAAGTGTTTTGGGCCCTGCAAGGAGCATCCTGCCAAAAGATATACCAGAGTAGCAAAGTGAATTGTAATAACTACCACATCTTTTAGGTCTTTAAAATTAAGTTAATGAAGAGAAATCAATAAAACATTTACAATTTTATAGTCATTACTTATCAATGAATATTAAATAAATTACCCAATTTTTGATTTGATACAGTTTAACGACAATAAATATAGCTCAACAGAAATCAACAAATTTTTCTATTCAAGTTTATCTTTTAATAGATATCATTCCACTTGTCTGTTACCTGTGAACTTGGCTCAAGTTGAACAATGTAAAGCAATTGAATTAAGATACTTAGCGACAAGTGTTCTCTAATTTCACAGATTTGTATTCAAATAACAAAGCAAACTTTTTTAGACGTTTTAAAGAGTGTCTTAGTAGCGTGTCAATTGCAATGTTTGGTTTCATTTGTTTGAATGTGGGTTTAATTAAATGTTGTGTTGAACGAGGGGGATGGGGATTGCCCAAGCACTTGACAAATACCTTTTTAATCCATTTTGTCAACAATTACATGTTGCTGTCAGCTGTGTAGGAAATGAACAGAAAAAATAGGAAAATGTCAGCCAAAAACTATGCAGAAACATAAACATAAATCCATGCATGACAAATCTGTGCGCCACAAAACTGTCAGCTGGAATGTATGTGTGTGTCTGTGTGTGTGTGGGTGTGATAAGCAAATGGCACAAATTTAAGTTGCCGGCGCCATTTGGTTATTTATTTTTCTTCGCTTCACATGTGGCAACGTTACAGCTGCAGCCTCCCAGTCAAACATGTGTGTGTGAGAGATATATAAACAATATATATTTATATGTATATGTATACACATATATAAATGGTGTGGTTTTGGTGACTGTATGACAGACTGTTAAAATGTCAAAATGACACATTTGCCTAGCGTGTCATTAATATGCGACAGTTCCAGCCCAACAACAACAACTACAATGGGACAAACAACAGCAACGACAAAGTGTGCGGCGTGTATCATTTTAATTTGCAGGCATGAGGCGTCGGCAACGACGACCAACAGCCGCCAGTCGACAACCGACAACCGACAGCCGCGCACATTGACTGCTAACCGACTGACACAGAAACCAGAAACAGTAACAGGAACCGGAGTAGACGGCACAGTCCACGAACCAAATCAAAGCAGGAAATTGCGGCGAAACGAGCGAATTGTGTCGGTCGCTCTCTCTCTCTCTCTTGCTCTCTTTCGAAAATATCCCAGTATTTTCTCACTCAATTTGCCGCTTCGTATTTTGAGCGTGGCTCTGGCAACTAGAGAGAAAGGCAATAGAGAAAAAGGAAAAGAGGAAAACGGGTTGCAGCTTCATCAGTGGACAATGCAACTGAGGCGGCCTTCTGTCGCTAATTTGCTTGTGCCCCCCAAAAGTATGCAATGAAAATGAAGCTTATCATAGCATTGAATTTTCTTCATTGCATACTTTCAGGAGCTCGTTTTATTTGCTTGTATTGCAGATTCAAATTCCCTGCAAGATTTAAAATGCATGCAATTTGCTTTCAAATTGGAAATTATGTCAAAGCCAAGCAAAGGAGTCTGCAAGACTTCTTCTATTTGTGTGTGTGGAAATTACTTAAGAACACGAAGGAATGTGAGTGTGAGCACGATTTGTTAAAATTCAATTTAGTAAATGACATCATCAGTATTTTCATTTGTTTCTGTCACAAATTTGAACATTAGTGTTCCCCATATGCCATACCGGGAGAGTAACGAATCTCTCCGCATTGTACACTACAATTCGCGGGCAAGTAAATATGTTTTTCATTTTGTCGGAAAGTTTTGCATGAAAATCGCTTGCAAGTAAATCAAATTCTTATATCACATTCATAATTTATTAATTGAAAAATTAAATTGTGATTCTCTGAAAGCAAAATTGGAATATGGGTCTTTCTAAGGGCATTCGAAAAACGGAGGAGCCCAAGACATTACAGCTAAATATTCATTTCTCACTGCCATAATTTTTAACAAAGCGCAAAAAAGATTGGTTGGTTGGTTGGATGGTTACCTGGTCTTTTTGTTGTTGCAATTTAGGCAAACGGCCGTCTGCCAACATTTTTCATTTTGTACATTTGAGCGCTAATAATTCATTTTTAGCACAATTTGCTTACTACTGCCCTGCCCTGGCCTCCCCGCCGACCTTTGATCTTTGTGCCGCCTTTGAATTGCCCTCAAATACAGGATTACCTTAGAAGCAAACGACGACTGCTACCTTTTCACACATTTCCACAATTCAGCTCAACTCAGTTTAGAGTTCATGAAATTTTTAAAATGAAAAACAAAACAAAAGCGAACAGCTGCGACTAACTTCCATTTGCCAGCCAAGCTAACAGATGCTCTGTAAATAAGTTTTGAATATAGAAATATGAATTCATTCATTTTACTGAACTTCATATATATATTATTTTTCTCATTTATATATATTCGAATAATTTCTTTTAATTTTTTAATTTATACCTACAAACTGAGCATAGTCTGATCAACCGTTTTGCAGGGTATAAATACAAAACAAAACAATACGCTCGAGTTTTTAAGTGCGTAAGTAACATAAAGCTTAAGCATAATGCGTGGCATAAGTGCTGCTGTCAGGGTCATGAAAGACAGAGAGAAAGAAACAAAGAAAGAAAGAAAGAAAGAGAGAATGAGAGGATTTGTGAGCAAAAGAGAGAGACAGACAGTGTTACAAATTACTTTTGTGTTTTTTGTGTTGTTGTAGTTTCAGTACCGTTTGCTTTGGTGCATTACAATTTTCATAACAATGCCTGTCATTATCATGATTATTTTTCAAAATCACACATACACGCATATAGACACAGGTCCCTCACCCACTGACAAACAGGACTACACAGGTGCCGCCATTTTGAGTTCAAGCTGCCGTTGTTGTCTTCATCGTTGACGGCACTAATCAACAATTTAAATCCATTTTCCGGAGCTACCTGACTGCCTGCTATTGTCGGTGCTGGTAATTTGCTTGGCTGCTCATCATTCAACGGCACACAACATGCACACACACACACACCTGTCCGCACTCACACATACACACTCATAGGAGCACGCTCATATGGACTCTTTGCGCAACCGGATATGCCGCTTTAATGGCTCCAAAAGGAAGTCACGCGTATTTTGTTTATAACCCGAGTCCTGGCTCTCATTTCGAACTACGTCTAATGTTTAAACTTAATGCCCTTAGCATTGTCGTCGTCGTCGTTGTTGTTGTTGTTGCTGTTGCTGTTGCTGTAGCTGCTACAACATCATCACCTTAGCCTTCCCCTGTGGCGGATGTGTTGAGTAACATCCAAAACAACGCCTGGCTTGTAAATCACGAACGGATGTGCTACGTGCCACCCAAAGTGCGAACCGAGAGTGTTCCACACTCGCTCTATTGGGCATAATTAGTTTCAGATATTTTCGCTAAAGCAAATTTAATTTTTCCAGCGCATTTTCGAAAATTTCAACAATGTGGCCTTCCTCCATCCATCCGTTCAGTGGAAAGGGGCTGAAAGAAGGAGACATAATGAGAACATCATTGTTAGGTCTATTTAGTCTGCATTGTGGAATTTTCAATTAAATATTGTGACCTTAGGGTTTGCATATAAATGCGAAAAGTTTAGAAAGCTTTCGAAAATAACTGTAATTAAATCAAGGAGCAATTTAATGGATATTTTTAATGGAAGTACATGCATACGGAATCAAAGCATAATCTTTCAGTTTTTATAGCTTATGAAATTGTGTAAAGTTTTTGCAGTTGTCATTCAAGGCACAGAGCGAAGGCTTATCATAAACTTTTGCTTGCATAATCTAAAACTCTTCGACTACTTCTGGCATCTACAAATGCACGAGGACATCGTATAAATATTCAATCAAATCTCGTACTGAAGACACAAAACTTGGTTTTGATTGCCCTTGTGTCTCCAAACTGCAAACAACAATAAAAACTCTATTAAATACGCATAAATTAAGGCACGTTGTGGCTTCCATCACACACAAACACACATACACACGAACACACACACACACATAGTCTTCTTTTTGCCCAGCTTGTGGATTTACGGTTAGCAGTTTTTAATACCCTCCACTCTCCGCAAAGTTCATATGAAAACTTTTATGCCATTTTCTGGCTCTGGCTTTGGTCGTGGCCTGTGCCTCTCTCATTCACATTCACATACACATTCAAATCAAATGAACACATCCACGACTCAAGCCACAGAATGCAATGAATTCAATGCAAAAGTTTCCTTTGGCTTACCGCACCTGGACAAAGCCGTAGCAATCTAAGCCATGAAAGGTATGGTAACTATATATCGGGTGTTAAGCTGCCCTAGTCCTATCTAAGTCCACATAAAAGTTCAGACAAATTATGCATTAGACAGTCAGTTAGTTAGTTGACCAAGTTCGCCCTCAAAAATTGAGCTCCTGACATAAAAATCTCATATTTTTTTGCGAAATACTTCAAGCTCATCCCTTCACTTTCCACCTGTCACCTTCCAGCTACATTCTGTGATTCACCCTCGATGTGCTCTGCCTGCGAATGAACCCTGAATAATGAACCGTGACATTGACGAGCACTGTCGAACGTTGGGTGAAATGAGCAGCTCCACATAGTTGCATTATTTGCTAACTTATTTTCTGAATCATGAGAGCCAGAGCAACGTGTAAAGTTGTGTCAATATTAGCCCAGCAAATTTATGAAAACATTATATTGTGTACTGTGTGCTATGGCATTAAAGGGTAAATTCGATTAGAGTCATAGACAAATAGCTTAAGTTGCTTTAGCCCAGCTTTATTTATAATCAAAACACAAGCATTTATTAAAATTTAATAATGAGAAAGAACTGCAGAAAATAGTTGAAGGAATGTGTAGAAACGCAATATAATTCCATTTGATTAACTAACTCAATTATTTTTTATTTAACCCAATTTTTTAAGATTTGTTCCCAAGCATAGATATAAAATCCCATTTAAAACTGTAGCTCATACATAAAACTAAAGAAGTAAGTACTACGTAGCATATTTGCAATGGCCATTTAATGGGTGAATAAAAACGAAAACTTGTAGAGATGAAAAAAATCTAAGAGGAGCCCAAGAGTTGGCAAAGAGCTCATAAAACATTTTATGGCTCTTAACTCTTTTTTATGTCAGTAGTGCGATAACGATTGCGCTTGCGTTTGCCAAAGGGGAAATCGCACTGTTAGCAGCCATCACTCAAATCACATATCATAACCGGTATGAATTTGTTAAGGAAACCAACAGCAAATAACAGCAGATATAAATTTTAATTTATCCTGAACCTCCCTTCCCGTCTGCCCATCGAATGCACTACCTCAAAATATTAGACACTAAAAAGTTATCAAGGAATTGTGTGCCATTGAAAGGATTTATTACTCTTGTCCTTTTAACAAATTTTGCGCATTATTTACGGGTTTTTTGCCGACAAACCGCACGCACACAAATAACAAACTCTCCCATATATATTATACTCGTACCTACATACATACGCACCCCCAAACCTTTTCAGGGAGCCAAGCATTTATTCAAGTCCCCACCCAGAGTTTCATTTCACTTTTTGTGCGGCTTAAACATTTTTTAAAAGTCACCAACACTTACGCATTTGTCAATCTCTATGAAAAGGGGATTGCCAACGGAATCAAGAAAAATGAGAAAAAAAACACGAAGATTTGCAGGAGCAAACCCAAAACTGAGCCGTGTCCTCTGTCCGCATGCTGGCTGCCAATCCTTATTGACAGCACCACTTCCGCTTTGGCAGCCAAAATAGCTGCGAGCGCCATAAATTAAACTCATGTGCCACAAATTTATTTCATCCTGTCCTCGAGAGTGTGAGTGTGTTGGTGTGTGTGTGTGAATAAGTTTGTAAAAAACTTCAAAGTGAAAAGAGACTATTATATCGAATCGATGAAGGCGACGCCACATACAGGACGCACTTGGCGTAAGCGCTCTTACAATTTAGTATACGGTAATTGACATGTAATGCGGTTACGATTGACAACAACAACAACTGCTTCAACTTGTGAGTGGCAACAATGTTGCCCACATCCGGTCGCCATTTTGACTTGCCCTTGGGCCAGCGTTGTTGTGTGACAAATTCCCAGGCACTCACAGTGCCAGCAAACGCCCCGTAAAACTTCAGCGCACAGTGCCTACAAAAATTAAAATTATATTTATAAAATTAAAATGTTTAAATAAATATTATGCTCATCTTTTGTATTTTTTCATAAATTCTTTGCATCAATAAATAATAATAATATAGCACTCGTTATTTTTTAAAATATATATAACATTGATTTGTTTATGTTAAATTTATTTTATTAAATACAATACTTGGCACCACTGTGACTGCGACTTCTTGGCTGGCAATAAAAAGCAACTCAAATGAAATGAACCCCATGAAAAATGGCCAAGTGTTTGCCAAGAAATGTTTGGTCGGGTTTTTGCCGGCCAACCACCTGACCATTGAGGCGTGCACTTGGGCACGGCAATCGAACGTCAGCGCGAAGGCAGCAGCCACAGCAACCACAGGATGTCAGCATAAATCAAAAGGCGATGGCAGCCCGAAACTGAAACTGGTCTGGTTTGAACTGGTCTGAGAGTAAAAAGAAACCATAAGAAATCATTTCTAATCCCAAAAGTTTTGTAAGCGCATCGCAGGACGAGAAGACATCGTCGACCATGGAAGCTATCAGCAGGCTGGCCATGAGAAATGTTGCTTACTTGTTACCAATTTAAGAGTCGGTAAGATGTGGGAAGCAAAGAGTTGGAATGAAAAGAGGAAAGGGAGAGCGGGTGGGCTGATAACCAATATCACTAGCTACTCGTACTTTTTCATTGGGTACTTCTGCTGCTGCTTGTCTCGTCTGGCCTTTACCCGAGGGAACGCATAAATTGGACAACCAATTTAAGGCCTAAGAACCACTTTTGCGTTTATATTCATGCGCTCAACTTTTTGCGCAACTTAAATGCCAGGACCACATTGGCCAATGTAGCCTGTAGACTGTTTACTGTCGACTGTCGACTGAAGTCTGTCGCCTGCTAGGGATTTGTGTGGTCCTCTCTCCCTTTCTCTCTCTCTCTATCCTGCTGTCGCTTGTCTCTCTCTGCTCTGGTTTATGGCACAAGGTAAGCACGTGCAAACATTTGTCGTGGTTATTTCGTTTGGATTTGAATCGCTCTCCCTTGTAGTTTACAACCTGCTGCTGCTGCTGATGATGGGCCAGGACTCTTACTGATAATGCCGACAGTCACCAGCATTGGCCACGTGTTCGCTCACTTGGCCTTAACTTGGCTTTTTTGGGATTGTTGCGTTAATAGTCGGACGATAAGATTTGGCTTCACACCGACTGACTGCTCGTTTTTTGGCTTTTAATTTATTTTTGGGTGAGGTGATATCGCAATAGAGAAAGCTATTTGTTAGACTTTCTTTAAAGGAAATATGTATTCAGCCGGATTGTGATACAGTTTTCAGATTTTAAAGTCAATATTACATTATATAAAAGACTTACTAATGACAAGTTATAAGCTGATCACCTTTTAGAGAGAAGAAAGTCGAAAAATAGTTGTCGATTTTCTACACTTTCTATAAGGGAGATACGAACAAGTCATTCATTTT
This sequence comes from Drosophila subquinaria, assembly GCA_037043405.1. Classification (NCBI taxonomy): domain Eukaryota; kingdom Metazoa; phylum Arthropoda; class Insecta; order Diptera; family Drosophilidae; genus Drosophila; species Drosophila subquinaria. The sequence continues at coordinate 774,353 of JBAMBL010003111.1, read as the reverse complement.
ACTATACGCTTAACCCACTAAACCTTGTGACCCCGAATAGAGACAAGTTTCCGTATAAAATTGTTCTTCTACAACAGCAAAGAAGAGTCCACAAAATAGTTGCCAAAACAAGTTTAGCCGCACTTCTGATATTACTTAAAATTACTTGGCGTTCTTAAGGTCTCAGTTTAAATGTGAGTGTGTGTGTTTGTGTGTGAGCAACAATTTTCAGGGCATAAATCTGCAGAATGCCGTGCGTTAAACAGCTGATGTTTTATGGCGCTCTGGACACTTGGGAAAGGCCGTCGAACTGTCTGCTAGAGAAAATTGCAGTGCATTCTTTTGCTTCTTTGCCAGTCAACTTTGCTAGTTGGAATTTCAAATTTTCCTTTGGCACTTGCAGTGCTCGCTTCTTTTTGGCCAGGCTGGGCCAGGGTAAGAGACCTTCATAGGAGAAGGAATTCGTATTCATGTATGCCCCGAAAACGGCGCTTTAATTTGAGCATAATAAGTGCGCTGCTCGGTCACGCTGGCGCATGATGAATATTCATACAGCATCTTTATGGCAGCTCAGAACTCAGAACTTTGAGCAAACAAATGAAAAATGAATTTCCTGCTTATGTTTATGCCTGGCATATGTTGAATGCTTCACTCGACTTGACTGCACTTGCTTCTGCCACTGTGAGTGTGTGTGCATATATGTGTAAGCAAGGCAGACAAAAGCTGAGCGTGAATAAATATTACTCATACGAGCTGTTGTGCAACAATGTGAGATGCCAGAGGCAAGTATTTACACCTACAATGCAGCTGGCAAACACAATCAAATGTTGCATAAATGTGTGAAAAATGCATAATATGCATAAATATCTTTATGATTATTTCCATATGTCTCTGTGTGCAGTGTAAGTATAAGTTTATAAGCAACAAAATGGCTGCTGTCATAACAACAATTGCAGCAATAATAGCAACAACAAGGACATCAGTTAGTGCCGTCTGTAGCTACACTCGTAATGATTATCCATTGAAATGGAAATGCCAGCCAAGGATTTAATATAATTCCCAATGCGTGAAGTGCACTGTGAAAACTTTTCACACTGCAAATGCAACAGAAGAATAAGAAGAAGAAGAAGCAAAATAGGAAGAAGAAGCATCATTCTCAAACTCAGACTCAGAAAATGCATCTTCTCAGCATGAATTGCCAGGCAAAGAATAGAATTCAATTTAAATAGATTTCCGCTTAGAGGAAATTTAAAAAGTGCAGCAAAAGGCAATTGTTAACATAAACTGGGCTGCTGTTGTATCTGATTCTCTCTCTCCCTCTCTTTCACACTGTATTTGTATGTAGGTGTATGTGTGTGTATGTGAGTGGCAAGTTGATTGAAAAACTGCTAACTACATACACTTAGTATACGTATAACACTCGAACACAAACACAAACACACACGTGTATTTAAAGCAATTGTAACAGTCATGCATTGAAATGAGCGGCAAACGGAATGTCTTAGGGCAATTTTACAAAGACGAAGTTTAAATTCCCTTTTAAAATCATCTACTATCGGAAATTGTTTCAACTGTAAAAGATAACAAACATATCGACTTGTTTAAAAGGTCATGTATATTTAAGTATCTTATCTGTTAATTATATAATTATGTACTAGTAAGTTGTTTGTACTTAATTCACACGTTGTGATGACAAGTCTAACCCCAGTTTTTTTAATCTTAGGAATTGCGTTTGAGAAGCGTATAGAAAGGCGCCCGTTCCAATGATGGCAGCGGCAGCTGCAAGTGTTCGACATCGACAAAGGTAAAATGCTAAGCAAACGTGCGTGCGAAAAAGGTAATTGAAAAATAGTTTCCGTTTCTTATTGGCATTTACATTTGCCCAGAACGAGCACTTCTTTGGCAATTCCCAATTGCCATTGCAATTGCTCATTCTCCATTTCCTTATGCCATCTCTCCAGCTCAAACTTCTAGCTTCAGTTTGCAAATGCAATTGAAACACGCTTTAAGGCGACACAACGTACAACGAAGTCAATGCTTCATTTCATGTGAAAAACTATTTGGCTTTGATTAGATTTTTAATAATTTTGTTAAAATAATCATTTTTTCTAGCCAGAATATGATTTTCTTGTGTATTTTTAAAAATTAGAAAATCTCATACATCTAAACTGCATTGAACAGATTCTGCAATTCAACTAAAATGAGCAAACAAAATTTCAACTTTTTATTATTAAAACAGGTTATGGGCCCAGGTCTAACGCTGGTCTAATTTTTGTTGAAATTTTTAAAACTTTTGGATTTATTTTATTTCATTTTTGTTTTCGCTTGGTGAATTTACAACATGGAGGACAACAATACAAGAATCGAAAAGCTAGTGGATGCTGAACAGTTTCCTGCTTGGAAGTTCAAGATGGAGCTGATATTAGATTCAATGGATGTTCTGGAGGTTGTAAAAGGCTCAATGATATTGCCCGCAAATACAGAAGCCAATGAGAGTGTAAGAAAGGAGTGGATTAAAGCCGATAAGAAAGCCAAGAAGGTTATTGGCACATCGGTAGGTGATGAGCATCTTAAGCATTTTCAGACAACGATGTCGGCTATGGAAATGTGGAGGAAACTTGAAAATGTGTTTGGACAGAAAAGTGAAGTCATGAAATTGGTCTTTTACCAGAAGTTTTTCTCGTCTAAAAAAGAGTTGTCAGAGAATATGTCGACGTACATTGCTCGCGTAGAAGAAATGGTGCACAAGCTCGGGAGTTTTGGTGAAGAACTGCCAAAAGAGCTAATTATATTCAAGGTAATAAGTGGATTACCGGAGGAATATATAGGATTTGGAAGTGCTTGGGATTCTACGAATAAAGCTGAGCGGACAATGGATAATCTAAGAGCACGACTTGTGATTGAGGAAGACAGGCTCATCACAAGAAATGAGGAGACAGCTGAAGCGCTGGTTGCAAAACAGCAAGCTGGAAGGTACTCTAAAGGTGTTAAATGGGATAAGTCAAAAGCCAACGTGCAAAAGGCGTCAAAAGGAACAAAAGGAAATGGAAATTTCAAGTGTTTTGGATGTCACAAGGCTGGACATTATAAGCGTGATTGTCCAGAAATAAATAAATTGAACTCGCGTAAAGGCTCAGGTAATGAAGCTTTTGTTTGCACACAAAACGAAAAAGGTAATCTAAATGATTGGCTATTGGACACTGGTGCAACGGATCACATGAGCGGGCGTATTGAGTTATTTAAGGACTTTAAGTGTTTTGATCCAAGGAAGGATATCAAGGTAGCAAATGGTGGGATAATAAAAGCGCTTGGATGCGGAGTAATTGACATCATGTGTTACAATGGTAAGGATTGGATAAAACGGGAGCTTTTGAATGTGCTTTATGTACCTGGTATTCAATGTAACTTATTTTCGGGAACAAGAGTAATGGATAAAGGGTTTAGTCTTACATCGGATAGAAATGGATGTAAATTTACAAATGAAAAAGGAACTGCAGCAATTGGAGTTCGCGAAGGAAATCTTTTTAAGATGAAATTCAAAGCTATTGTCTCGAAAGGAAGCAGTGCGAATTTAGCAGTCGAGAGTAAGAAGACACTGAAGGATTGGCACGGGCGTTTTGGACATCAAGATTTAACCCATGTACGTAAAATGTTAAAAGCGAATGAAGTTTCATTTATTGATGAGCAGTTCAATTGTGAAGCATGTTTGTTGGGAAAGCAAATGCGAAAATCTTTCAAGTCAAGCGAAGAAAGAGCAAACATGAGCGGGGAGATAATTCATGCTGATCTTTGTGGACCAATGCAAGTTACATCATTTGGAGGTGCTCGGTATATGTTTTTGTTAAAGGATGACTATTCACGTTATCGCATTGTATACATGCTAAAGGAAAAGTCGGAGGTTGCTAAGAAGTTGTCAGTGTTCATTAAAGCAACCGAAAAGGTCTTGGGGCATCAGCTAAAAATCTTTAGAACCGATAATGGAACAGAATTTGTCAACAAGCATGTGAAGTCGATACTGGAAGCAGCTGGAATAAGACATCAAAGGACAGTACCTTACACGCCGGAACAAAATGGTGCAGCTGAACGGGAAAATAGGACTGTAATTGAGGCAGCAAGAACAATGATTCATGCGAAGAAGATGGATCTTCAATTTTGGGGAGAGGCTGTAAATACAGCCGTTTACATTCTTAATCGGACAGGCCGTAGTAGTGTTAAAAATAAAACGCCTTATGAAGTGTGGCATGGTAAATTACCCAAAGTGGGACACTTGCGGACTTTTGGAGAAGACGCATACGTTCATATTCCAAAACAGAAACGACAGAAGTTGGATGCTAAAAGTACAAAGTGTATTTTGGTTGGATATGATGAAAATGTGAAAGGATATCGATTATGGAATCCCATTACAAGAAGAGTAGAATTAGCGTGTAGCGTGAGATTCTGTGAATTGAATCAGATTAATTTACAAGAAAAGGTTGGTAAAGAAATGGAATTTCGAAGTTTGAAACCAAATCAAGATGAGATCATAGAATCTGATCACGAGAATACAGAATCTGATTTTTATTCATACTCGGAAGATGAGGAAGCAAAAGATTCAAAAGAGGATGATCGTTGGTGTTCAGTTAATAAGGAGAACATTATTGAAAAACGTACACGTGGAAGTCGTGCAAATGCAAGATGTGAAAACAACGAGCAGTCAAATAATCAAGAATCGTCTGCCTTAATTGCTGGTGCAACTTATGTAGTAGAACCAAATAACTACATGGAAGCCATTAATTCTGTGGATTCAAAGCAGTGGGAGTTAGCGATGAAGGAGGAATATGACTCATTAATGCAACATGGAGTTTGGACACTTATAAGCTTAGATAAAGAAAGACAGCCTAAGCTTGTAGACAATAAATGGGTGTTCAAGATAAAGTACTCTCCGGATGGAAGTGTGGATCGATACAAGGCCAGACTGGTGGCGAGAGGATTTACACAAGAATATGGAATTGATTACCAAGAGACATTTAGTTCTGTAGTGAAATATACATCAATTCGTCTCATTCTTTCTATAGCAGCATCAGAAGAAATGCAGATGGTACAGTTTGACGTCAAGACAGCTTTTCTCTATGGCTTACTAGAAGAAGAAGTGTATATGAGTCAGCCAGTTGGATTTGATGATGGTACCGGAAGAATATGCAAACTAAACAAAAGTTTGTATGGGTTAAAGCAGGCTTCGCGATGTTGGAATCATGTATTCACAGATTTTATCAAGGAATTTGATTTCAAGGCAACAAAAGGAGACTCGTGCATTTTTGTTCGAGGAAATGACGGTTATAGGGTCATACTTGCAATCTATGTGGACGATGGGCTATTGGTGGCAAGACGAAACCAAGACATTAAGCCTGTTATAGAACATTTAAAGAAAAGATTCGACATAAAAATCGTGAAGAGTAACACGTTTTTAGGAATGGAATTTGAAAGAACTAATACTGGAATAATTTTAACACAGCAAGTATACACAAGGAAATTATTGACGAGATTCAACATGATGGATTGTAAATATGTTTCAACGCCAATAGATGGAAACCAGATGGCTTCAATTTTTGGAGATTCGGCAGAAAATAAAGTTTTCCCTTATAGAGAAGCTGTTGGCAGTCTAATGTATCTGGCCATTGGAACTAGACCAGACATAAGATTTGCTGTGGGAATGTCTAGCAGATTCATTGAAAATCCTAAGGAAGTCCACATCAGTATTATAAAAAGGATTATGAGATATCTGCGAGGGACAATGGATTATGGAATTTTCTTTGAGAAGCAAGAAGGAAATACTTTAATTACATACAGTGATGCCGATTATGCTGGAGATTCAGTGACGCGAAGATCAACATCAGGGAATATATTTTTCTACAACGGTGGACCAATCAGCTGGTTTTCAGAGCGTCAACAATCTGTAGCGCTATCCACAACAGAGTCGGAGTATATTGCAGCAGTAAATGCTGTTAAAGAGCTCATTTGGCTCAAAAGGCTCATGGACGAATTAGCAGGACAAACCAAGGTGAAGCTTCTTATGGATAACCAAAGTGCTATTCGTTTGATAAAAAATCCAGAGTTCCACAAGAGAACTAAACATATCGACGTGAAGTATCATTTCATAAGAGAAAAATTTGAGGATAAGCTTTTTGAACTCGAATATGTAGCAACGGATGAGCAGTTAGCGGACATTCTTACAAAAGGGTTGTTACGGGAAAGTTTTGAAAAATTTAGAAGTCTCATTGGAGTGAAAAATAAAACATCAAATGGTTAATCAAGATTGTGCTTCGAAAGTGGGAGTATTGAAATATATTCGAAACACAAGTAGGCTCAGTAACACACAACTGAATGACTGAAACACATAGGACTGATTTCAGCATTCCTTTGTGTGTTACTGAGCCTACTTGTGTTTCGAATATATTTCAATAGTATGTGAGTGGCAAGTTGATTGAAAAACTGCTAACTACATACACTTAGTATACGTATAACACTCGAACACAAACACAAACACACACGTGTATTTAAAGCAATTGTAACAGTCATGCATTGAAATGAGCGGCAAACGGAATGTCTTAGGGCAATTTTACAAAGACGAAGTTTAAATTCCCTTTTAAAATCATCTACTATCGGAAATTGTTTCAACTGTAAAAGATAACAAACATATCGACTTGTTTAAAAGGTCATGTATATTTAAGTATCTTATCTGTTAATTATATAATTATGTACTAGTAAGTTGTTTGTACTTAATTCACACGTTGTGATGACAAGTCTAACCCCAGTTTTTTTAATCTTAGGAATTGCGTTTGAGAAGCGTATAGAAAGGCGCCCGTTCCAATGATGGCAGCGGCAGCTGCAAGTGTTCGACATCGACAAAGGTAAAATGCTAAGCAAACGTGCGTGCGAAAAAGGTAATTGAAAAATAGTTTCCGTTTCTTATTGGCATTTACATTTGCCCAGAACGAGCACTTCTTTGGCAATTCCCAATTGCCATTGCAATTGCTCATTCTCCATTTCCTTATGCCATCTCTCCAGCTCAAACTTCTAGCTTCAGTTTGCAAATGCAATTGAAACACGCTTTAAGGCGACACAACGTACAACGAAGTCAATGCTTCATTTCATGTGAAAAACTATTTGGCTTTGATTAGATTTTTAATAATTTTGTTAAAATAATCATTTTTTCTAGCCAGAATATGATTTTCTTGTGTATTTTTAAAAATTAGAAAATCTCATACATCTAAACTGCATTGAACAGATTCTGCAATTCAACTAAAATGAGCAAACTCCAGTCAGCTGGCGTTTTTCCTTAAAAATTGATTTAATTTACTCGATTAATTGTCAGAAAATTATCAATTTAGAGTACTTGAAACTCGTTTTAGCGAAAATCAGTTTTCGATTTTGCAATGCATATTTACATCACTAATACATACATATGCTGTTCCAGTTGCTGCTAATTTATTAGCTCGTAGGTCGGGGCTAGTAAATTGGCCACATTCCAAGCTCATATCTCAGTGTCAAGCTAATCACGACAAAGATTTCGTATAGGAATGGCGTTCGAGTCATAAAACCAAATAATTAACATTTGCGACGCCTGTCCGAGTTTGATAAATGGCAAAGGGGCGTTTCATTAATGTGTTGCATAGTTTTAAGCGTTATGCTAATGGCCAAGCGAAAGCGAAACAAAAACGGAGACGGAAACGGAAACCAAAATGAAAGCGAATCTCAACCGCAGACTTGCATGGCAACTTTTAATTACATTTTTCAAGTATGTGGCGTGCGTAGGTGTGTGTGTGTGTGTCTGTGTCAGCTGCATTTGCATGTGTATGACAAGCCAAGTGACAGACAACTCGAGAAAGAGAGAGAGTTAGTGAGAGAGAAAGAAAGGGATGCAAGGCTAGCAAAATGTAAGTAATGACTAAATGCGCACTCTGACAGTTTAACATGACAAAAATGTTCTCTTTTTTTCGCTGAGCTTGATAAATGATAGGGAGACAAGTACAACAGGACCAACAACTTTACAAAGTTGACAACACATCCCAAAAAAAGTTGAGCTGGACCTCGCTTTGTTGCTTTTTCCAGTTAGACTTTCTCAGCATTTGTTATTTTTACTTTTCTCCTTTGTAGACAAACATTTTGAGTGAATAAGAGGGATTTCCGGCATAAATACGCCAACACCTTCAAATGCGAGTGCAAATGAACAATGAATATGAATAAGATTGTGAATGCGCACAAGCAAAGGGCCAAGCGAAAAGGAAAATGAAATGGAATGGAATCTCCGGCCAAATGGCAAAGAATCCCTGCAAATAAAAATAATAAAAAAGCAAAACAAAACAAAGTACATAAAAAATGAAAGGCAAGATTATTATTTATGACTTTGTGGCTGTGCTGTAACTTTTAAGGCTGAAAATTCTGGTTTCTTTTTCAACATTTGTGTACCCTGCAATTTACAGTCTCTGAATGGGTAAAGTAAGAAAACTTTTAATAGTTAAACTTGCAATTTTTATGGCCAACTATCTTAAAACGTACTCTCAGGTGAACTAGTGTGCAGTTTCCTATATTTATGTAGATTCTAATGCGCCATTTAGCTCTTTGTAATGTCATTCAATATACACCTAACCATTTTGTGGCATAACTAATTAGACATTATTTTCATTGTCCACTTTTTCTTTGCCTGCATTTAGACCCATTCTCTCCCTATAATTACTGCATCTTAGATACTTAAAATACAGCAAATTAACTTCAACTTAAGCCTGCAACAAGGCGAGGGCTAACTGCGCAATTAAGAGTCAGAAACGAGGAAAATACAAGATGAAGTCGTTGTATCCACTGACTTTGACTGACTCAGCAATTTGCTAGTTTCATTGATTTTATTCTCACTCTTGGACAGAGCCAATGTCTTTATCTACGAGAGAACAGTATGCCAGGAGTGTATTTTTAATTCGCATTGCATTCACTCAGTGAAGTAAGAAAATCATTTCAGCATTAATACATTTTAATATTGTTTCTTGTTCATATTTCGTTCAAATTCAACAGTAAAAACTTAAAGTTTATTTGAGCTATAAGATAAATATTTCATTTTAATGAATATGTAAGTAATTCAGAAATTTGTGAAAATATTATACTGAATAAAAATCAAGTGCATGTGTTACGCAACATTATTTTTAAACATGTTAAGGACGTGTCGTGGTTTTGTATCCAAGAGCGTTCGGTTCCTTCATCATCCTTAAGAGTTTGCTTATACAATTCATCTGTCTACATTCCTGGAATTTATTCGCAGGTTGCTAGTCGCACGAATTGTAAAATAATAGATAAACTCAATGACACTTAGGATGCTGGCACCAAGGAAGAGACCCAGAATGCCTCCTAAAGAGACAATAATATCCAGATTGTTCCGAAGCGACTGCCGCCGAAACTGAAACGCGGGCCACATGGACATCGATATGCTTAAGGTGAGTGTCGTTGATCCCGGAACACTGAAAGTGCCATAGAATTGCTGAAATACAAAGTCGTACACTTAGCCAGTTTCCTTGTAACTCACTCAAGTTCTTCATACGAATATATATTCTTCAAGTCGGCTTCTGTGCAGGAGGGCAAGCACTCGCAAGTTGGCATCGAGTCCTTATGCTTTTTCATCATTTGCATATCTGAGCTTATGAGTCCGAGCTTCTCCACGCACAGATAACCGTCGTAATCACAATCGGGAAAGCGCTCGTCGTTAAAGGGATTGAAGTGGTAGAGGGAACAGTTGCATCGTTCCATTTGATAGATTCGGGTGCAGTCGCTGATACAGGCGCTGAAGCTGTGCGCCCTGAAAAGACTCCGTGTCGACACCTCATCGGGAAAGTAGCAATCGCGAGCTTCTGGAGAAATATCTTTTATTTCTGGATCATTAACCATGGACTCTGTGTAAAATTTAATAGTCTTTATCTTTCCCAATACGGACAAGAAATTCACAGATGGCAGCGATGGATTTGGTAGATCCTCCTCGTTGAGTATATCTACGCGTACAGACTGGTTCACGACCAGCTTTAACTCCGTGTTATCACTCCGGTCTATAATGGTAGGTAACCAATGCTTCGAATTGTGAATGTTGTTCTGCAGCGAGTTGAGCAGGAAACAGCGTCCATAGGGTGTCCACATCGGAAGGAAGTACTGACAGCAGTTAAATGACTTACCCGAGAAACTGCATTCGTTAAAAATATCTGAGCAGTTTAAGCTAAACTGAAAACAGAAACGATTCCCTGTCAAATAAACCCTTTTCCAAAGTAAGTAGACTCACCCATGAAGACAATTGGCGGTAACCATCAAGTGGACATTTTGCACACTCCTCACATTCAGTTGTTGTCTGACAGTTGGCTGCCAACTTATCAACCGAATACCGTTCTGGAAATATTATGAAGCCCAAATGATCGCGCACATTTAAGTGAATCGAATCACTACCCAAGCTGAAAACATCATTTTTTAAATATTTTCATAGTTAACAAGTTTAAAACAAACCTCTTCACATATTTGTATAGTTTATTCCCCACGTCGGAGGGAAGTTGACAAACACTTATACTTGGATATTGAATAGGCGTAAATGGAGATATACTCTCATAGACAACACTCACAGCCCTTGTGGAAAAGTCTTGCTGATACTCTTTGATTAGAAAAGACACTCCCATCATCGAGAGAATTATGCAAACCAACCAAAAGACGCGCTCAGTAAAGTGCAAACTGTTATAAATAAATAAAATAAAAATTCTTAGCATTTCCAATTTCATTCTATACGCACTTGTGATTGGCAATATACGAAAAGCCGACCAGACTACAATTTGCACAGTATTCTTTGATGTAGTTCGGAATTCTCCTAATCTTATCCCGCCACGACACACCATCATTTCCATTTGCCAGTTGCTCTTCCATGGCCAGCCAATTGTTCAATATGTCCATCAAAATTCAAATGTCAACTGAATCTACATCTAGGATTGAGCTCGAATTATAAACGAATGAATATCTGGCAGTATCCGAAAATAGAGTTGGCAACACGAGAGGGTCAAAGTTCAAATGTTTTTGTTCGAGACACTGAATGCAAAATTCTGTTAATTGATTTTGTTGTTTTTTTTGCAGATATGTATAACATTCAAGCCCACCTAAATCTCTTTAAATTATTAATTTATGAGTCTTAGTCTAACATGTCTAAACATGTGTTAGTTTGTTAACTCTATGATTAAATGAAATAATATGAATACTCACAAGATAATCAGCGCTTTAAAATATATCCACTAACATAAGGAAGAAATCATCAGTCTATAAAGCAATGTTGTAAGTTCTATATCAGCGTTAATTGTCAAATGTGCCAGATCATGCAGATATTTAAACAAGCCAGAACTTAGAAAAAAAAAAAAATATTAAATGCATCCTCTTTTACTCCGTCTGTATTTAAGCCATATTTTATTGTATCTGCATCTTCAACGCTAAAAACACAGCAAATTAAATTCCTATTAAGACTGGAAAAAACGAGAGCCAACTGCCCAATAGGGACACAGAAATAAGGACATGGACAAAATGAAGTCATTGCAGCCGCTGACTCTGCATTTTGTGAGTTTCATTGATTTTCTGCTCTCACTTGGACACACTTGCCATCCTTATTCACTTCCTTGGCTCTGGAGAACAGTATGCCAAGGCTATATTTTAAATGCGCATTGCAGTCACTTGGCCAAAAAGCCAGTAGCCTGTGAATATAATTTGAGAATTATTACATTTTATTAAAGCTCCTTACCACATTTACAATTATTAAAGAATGCAATTCCCTGTTTGTCTGTCTCTGAGCTAATTGACAATGCAGGTCATCAATTTGATAGTACGTAAAAACATTTAAATGATTTATTAATTTATTAAATTTCGATAGGTAAACACTTTCTTTTATTGTTAAAGCGGTTAAAGATACAATTTTGGAATTCTGGCTTTATATTCATTTCCTGTCTCTTATTATAGTAATAGGTTTTCTTATGCTCGCTTCTCCGCATTCCTGTTTGCCATTCGCACGGTATTTGCCGCACGAATTGTGAAGTAGTAGATAAACTCAATAGCACTGAGGATACTGGCACCTAGAAAGAGTCCCATAATACCGCCAATAGTGACAACAATATCCAATTTGGTCCGTAAGGCAACCCGGCGGAATTGATACGAGGGCCACGTTGTCAGCGAGACAGTTATATTCGCATCTTTCGCTCCGGGATATCTGTTAGATGTAATAAATACCCTTTAAGATGTTGTTGTTGTGGTGCTGTGAAATATTCAACTCACTCGACTTGTTCGTTTGAGTAGATGGCCTGGATATTGGACTCGGTGCAGGCTGGCAAACAGTCACAATTCGCAACCGGATGGCGATACTTCATCATCCAGGCAATGTTCGGTTTGACCATGCCATGTCGCTCCAGGCACAGCAGACCAAAAAAGTCGCAGTCCGGATAGCGCTCATCATTAAAGGGGTTGAAGATGAAGAGGGAGCAATTGCATTTATCAATCTGAGCCAATCTAGTGCAGTCGCTGATGCAGGCGCTGAAACTGTACGCCCTGTGGACACTCCACGAAGGCACCTCATCGGGAAAGTAGCAATCCCGCAGTTCCGGTTCAATGTCCCTGATTTCTGGATCATTTACCAACGCTTCTGTGTAAAACTTAAAGATCTTGTGGATGCCCAATGTGGCGCTTGTGGTGACAGCTGGCAACGACAAGGTGGGCAAGTCCTCCTCATTAAACAAGCTCAGCACCGCTGCTCTTTTCAAGTACATGTGGAACTCTGGGGGGTTATTCCGATCCAAAGTGGCCGACAGCCAATGCTTCGAGCCATGCTCGTTGTTTTGCAGCGAGTTGAGCAAGAAGCAGGTCCCGGAAGGAGTCACCATCGGTAGAAAGTACTGGCAGCAATCAAAGGACTTACCTGAGAGACTACACTCAGTAAAGATACCACTGCAATTCAATCCCAGCTGTGAATAGAAAATATACAATTTGTTTAGTCTTAATTGAAAACAACTTGTGCTTATTGAAAGCTATTTACCCGCAAGGCTAACTGGCGGAAGTCTTTCTTTGGACACTTCGCACACTCATCACAACTTTCGTAGGGCTTACATCGCTTTTGTATTGTATTTGGAGAGTATCGGTCAGGAAACAGTATGAAAACCATCTGGGAATGCACGTCAAAGTTGTATTCCTCACCAATGCCCGTACCCAAGCTATGTCCATAAGAAATTCAACTTCTGTCATTATTATACGTTAATCAAAAATTTTAAAATACCTTTGAACATATTCCTCAAATCCACCTCCCAAGTCGTATTTGGGGGGAAGTTGACAAACGCTGATGGATGGAAACCTGATTGGCGCAAAAGATGATATGCTCTCATATATTACACTCACAGCCCGCGTGGAGAAATCTTTCTGATATTCGCTGATCAGATAGGAGACTCCATTTACTGAGAGCAGCACACACAATAGCCAAAAGATGCGCTCTGTAAAATGCAAACTGTTGTGAATTAAATAATATATCTGAAGCAGTGTTGATTTCACTTTACACTCACCGATGATTGGCTATATAGGAAAATCCGACTAGACTACAATTTGAGCAGTAGTCTTTTAAGTAGTCCACAAATCCCACGAACTTTTCACGCCATGGTCGACTGGGATTCCTATTCGTCAAGGGCTTTGCCATGTCTGCTCAAAATTCAAATATTCCGATCGCAAGTCAACCGAATACTGAATGGAATTCCTGAATTGTGCAGGCATTATAAATATACAAAATATGAATTTTGTTAGGCTACTTAGCGACATGAAATTCTGGTTGTTGGTTTTGCCTCGAACAGCGTCTCCCTTACTCTAACTCTGGACTGGCGGCCAAAATACAGGCGACATATTTGTCAACTTGTTTATTCTATATTCAAGTTTGATTACATACATTTTATTTTTTTTTCGCTTAGATTTTTCCACAAAATGCATATATTAATCACCTCAAAAATTTCTCGAAGTCATCTATGTCAAAATGTGCTCTTTCTTGTTGCCACCTGTGTTAACTTTCAGTGCATATTTCGTCAAGTTTCCACTTCCAGCTCCTGCTCAATTAGGCTGGTTAGGCAGGTGTGCAGGTAACACATGCGGTAAGCTATTGGTGGGGCCAAAACGAGTGAATAAGCGACCCGTTCACACAGAGAAACGCAGAGAAGCAACGCCCACACAGAACGTGCCACGACGCGCTGCAATTTCCAACGTGCAACGTTAAATGGACTCAACGTGTTATTGGTGTTCAGAACTTGACGTTAAATTAGAATTATGCAATTACGACTCATTTGCGCTGTGGAAAACACTTAAAAACAATTAGAGTGCTTATTGAAATTTCAAGAGCCGACCGTCTGACAACATGCGAGCTTCATGCAAAACTAATGCCAGCATTTTAATTATTTATGCGGCCAGACATGCAGCAAAATTGTTTACGTATTCACGGTCCACAAATAATAATGCACTCTTACCATTGTTGGTCAGATTTTTATACCCTGTAGTCCTAGAAAAGGAAAGAGAAAGGCATTGATAAAAAAAAAACGAAATGAAACACTATGTGCCACAATTTTGAATAATAATTATAAGCAATTTTTTTGCAATCTAATTATTAAAACCTAAATAGTCAATAAAAGAATTCATTCTAAATGAACATGAAAATATATTATACTTTTCATAATCTAAGTGCTGGGTATTACTGCCGATTTCTGCATTCTATGTGAATTTTTGTGATGCCTGGGCTTTCAATCAACTTTTAAGAACTTTCGCAGAGCTCATTTAAAATAATTAACTTTTCAGAGACTTACAAATCTTTAGCAGTTTTAAAAAAGGATGCAACCAACCGAAATAATTGTCAAAATTTTAAATAAAGTTATCAAATTACAAATTGAAATATTGTTGATTTTGGTAGAATAACCAAAATTAAATTGTATACAAATTTAATATCAAAATTTCCATACCTGTTACCTTTTTGGTAGTAACAATTATGTATAGTATTAAGTAGATTATGAAGTTTGGTTTTTAGTAATTAACTCACAAGCTAATCCGTGTTATACTGCAATAATAATAATAAATATTAAAAATAATATTTAAACTGAACTTCAGTTGTTGAATCCAAAATTAAATAAAAAAAACAATCAGAACAGCCCTTCGCTTTCTAAATATTGTGCTATACCTGCAATATTTTCCACTTGAAACGAGGGTTTTTCTATTGTTGTTGCTAGTGTTGTGGCCAGTTATTCTGTTGGAGCTATGTCGAGTGCCTCACTACAGTTTCCGGTCTGATGGAAGTTGTTCGCATTTTAACTCTTGTTATTTAGACTGATTTTATTTGAGTTTATTTGCATGCAGCATGAAGCTCAGTCAGTGCGTAGTGCAGCACACCAAAAATGTTGCAGGTGTATCGATAAAATGTCAGACGCAATAGCTGCAATAGCAACATAGACAAAGCAACAACAACAAGCAACAGCAACAACAACAGAGACAAACGACATGGCAATTTAAATACTAACATGTGTATGAATAGAGGTAGCTAGTCTATTGGCCAAATGGGGGGGGGTTATCGAGAGGAAACTGTTGGCCCATGCAATTGCTGGTGATGTCGACACACAATTAACTTGAAAATACTCCAAGCCATGTTAACTGTCAATTAGTTAGCATCAGCTTAGCGCCATGCATACGAAATTAACCAACTGAAATGAATAAATATTATTTACATTTCACATAACATTTAACAACATTTACCGCTTGATCACAGAAAGGAAACAAAATTGAGAATTATAAACGTATCAACTTTAAAATGATGGTCAAAGTTTATAGACATAAATAGCAATCGTGGTTTCTAGCTCGTGCCGCATTCCATAATCAAATATTATTAAAAAACTTTGCTTAACGGCAAAAACAACAAAAAAATCCTTCAACTCATAACCATTAGAGCAAATGTTTGCTGCGTGTGTGCCCCGAGTTGAACTCACATAATTTGCAAACATTTCATCCAGAGTAATAAATGAAATTCATTTTGGCCAGCGAGCCAAGCCATAACCAACCATAAAAGGGCAGCCGCAATAAACAAAATCGAAAATCAATAAAAATCAAAATGATATAGGTAAAACATGAATGACCAAATACATATAATATAAAGCCACAAACAACAAACGTGAACAACAACAGCAGCAAATGACAACCGCACAACAAAAGCCAAATAAAATATCTATGAAAAAAGAAAATACAATAAACAACAAAAAATCGTGTTCAAGTGCCACGTTTCGTCGTCTAAACAACGGGGCGGAGGCGACACCGATGCGTCGGTGGCAGCGGCTGCTAGGGCCATGCCCCCTTGCCACATGCAACGCCATTTGCCACCCCCGACCTATCAGTAGGCTGGCCGACATGCTTTTGCAAACAAAATGTTGCTGTTTCTGTTTTAGCATGCGCTGACAATATTGCAACAATGTTCCGAAAAAAGAGCAAAGAAATGTGAAAAAATAAAACCAAAACCCACTAACAACAACAACAGGAACAACGACAGAGTCAACAACTAGAAGCCAAAACCAAACAGCAAACAAAATCTATGATGAACATTTGTAGGGCCCGTTGTCAACAGCACGTAAACAATTGCCAGACCAAATGGGTTCCCCCAATGCCAGTTGGTGATAGTTGTAAGGGGGGAGGGCAAATCGAACTGTTTTGCATGTCTCCTTAGCAGCAACTGGAGGCTGGCTTAAAGCATTAAAGCGGTCTAATGCAGTTGCCGGTGAAAGCCGAAGAAGACAAGAAACTGGGAAACAAGCAGATGCAATAAAAGGCCAATAACAATGCAATAATAATAACAATAACAACTGCAAACCAAGGGCAGACCACAATGTTGCTGTGGCAACAGCAGCAGCAGCAACAACAGCAGCAACAACAGCAGCAACAACAGCAGCAACAACAGCGGCAACAGTTGTTAGCAATATCAGCGATAAAAGTTGTAACAATTATCATTTGAAAGTGCATTGTTACAGTTGTCAGCTGCGGCGCTCAAGTGGCTGCCACAGCCACAAGCAACGGCAACTACGAGTAGCACGACAACTACTGCAGCTCGTGCCACCAGCAGCAACAACAACAATGTTGTCGACGTCAGCAGCGCTGTGAAAATTAATATGCAGAAACTGCAGCAATTGCAATTTGTTGTTAGCGCTTGAAGAAACAATGATGATGACGCCGTCGAAAGAAATATTTTACATATTGTCGCATAAATTTCCATGATTATCGCTGAGGAATATCAATTAGATGCCAGTGCGAGTTTGAGCGCGAGTCTTTCTATGGTTTGCCCAAGTCATTGTTTAATTTGGAGCAAGCTCGCACACTCGCGTAATGAGTTATAGAATTGTCATTCACAAGCGATTATAATGAATGAATTATATCCAGAGTGAACGATGCATTTCTAATATGCGTTTCGAATAATTAATTAGGATTGGCACTTCGATGCTCAACTCATAAGTGATAGATGATAGATACTCCACATGCTTTTAAAGGCAACTCAATAAATCGAAAGCTCTACATAATTCACTTGCTAATATTTCATTTCAGTATTTTATAACCATCTTTTTCAAATCTCCATTCATTTTATCAAATTCGTCTGGCTTTAAATTGACTCATTTTTTAATATTGTTGTTTAATATTGTTAAATAATAGTTTATTAAATATTTAAATTGGAAACTCTTATTGCTGAGTGAACTTACAGTTAATCAATATGAATATAAAATTAATTTGGTCTCATTTGGCGCTGAAGATTTACCAAAATGCGCTGGCAAAAGTAATTAAAGCAATTAGCTCGAATCCAAATCCAAACCCAAACTGAAACAGAGCCCGAAACAGTTGGGCGTTTTAATATTGCCAGCCACATAAATCTTTTCATTAAAGTTCAATTAATCAAAAGCTTCCTGTCATAGCGCATAAATCTCATAACGCACAAAATGCAGCCACAGCTACGAGCTCGACTTGTATAGATACAAGGGTGCAGTCAAGGACACACGCACACGCACACAAAATACACACGCACACATTCACACTCACAGAGAAGCCTTTGAAGATATTTGTCACCATTTCGGTGAGCATACAGAACAAACAAATGTGCAATGTGTTGTGCTTACAACGAATTTTGCCACGCCCACAGCTTATACCAGAGCGGTTTCCTTTAGGCAGGTAATAACAGCGTCGGCCAGCAAATATTTACATTAGAAATGGGATCGTGAGTAGCTCGTGAGTGCACAATTTAATCATATTGTGATTAGTGATAGCTGACAAATTTTATTTATTTATTTTACTATTTATTTATTTAGATTGTCACTATTATTCACATCCATTTAATATATTATTAAGATTAAGCATTACACAAATAATAAGAAAATAATAATTAGTCCTAAATGAACATAAATTAATGTATCTTTAGTTTGAATATTCATTTTAATTTAAGTTTTCAAGCGTGTTGTTGCCCTTATTAATTTTAATCTCATTTTGATTGCTTTGAACATTTGTCAGTCGTGTCACGAAACTTTGCGCATCTATAGTTTGTACTGCTGATGGTCAGAGCAGGTGTTGGTGCAGGAGCAGCAATGTCCGGAGCAACGTTGTCCTGACCACCAAGTGCTTCCACTCTGATTACATTGCCAGTAATGCCAACAGACTCAGACCCCTGCCCATGCCCATGCCCAGATTGTCTGTGGTCGCCCAGGTGCATGGCATAGGCGTGTCTGTGGGCGGCGCTCTGTTTGTGTTTCACCTGGGCAATTAACAAGCAATAAAAGCAAGCACAATGCAGCGTTGATAAATGTTTTGTCGCTTAACCAAAGTGGCCCGGTATGTAATTAACAAAAATAGATTTTGCAACGCCCAATTGAATTTACCTACCAGTTGAAATGCTGCACTGCACATCGATGAGGTAAATCTGACCAGGGGAGAGCGGAAATCGACGGAAGCTGCACGTCTTTCGCTTGAACTTTTGCCAAAAATAACTTCGATTGCCTTGCACTTTGTAAACCAAATGCGGCAGTCAACACCTGAGCAACTTTTCGCTGCATGTTCTCACTTTATGAATGGGAGCTGAACTGAGTCAGCTTCGGCATCAGGAGCAACTGCAGAGCTGTGGAAGCAGTGGAAGCTGTGTGGGTGGTCGCCAACACGAAATGCAAATTAAAAAGTCAAAGCCAAATGCAAGTGCAAAAAGTGTTACACAACTTACGAGCACATTCATTGACTGCAAATCGAAACGTGCGCCAGCTACGCCAACGCCAACGTTAACGCTGACTGCAACGTCGACGTCGACTGCGACTGCGACGCCAACGTAACTGACAATTGCCAGCTGCTGGCTGACTTGGCTGACAAGGTTATGGCTCAGAGCCGCGCAAATATTTGGCATGCCGAAGCGAAAAAATGCCATGGCATTACGCATACGCACTGTTCGCCCAGGCAAAATTCAAACAAAGGAAATTACCGAGTGTGAAAAATAAATTGAAATATGCAGCCCAAGCGGCTTTACTTCTGGCGAATCCAGAAAGTACAGTGGTATTAAATTCTCTCATTTTCAGTAAAAAAATTTTAGCAAATAAAATTATTTATTTCTAAATTTAATTAATTGCAATAAATATAAATGAGAATTTGACATTATTATTATTAAATCTGGAAACAAAGAATCATTTAATTTATCGATCACTAATCGATCAATAATAAGTTTAAGAAAATCAAATGTAAAATCATTGTGATTCGATTAAACACAACTTAAACATTTAACATACATATATATAAATAATTAAAATTTGTAAATCAATTATTCCATTTTAAGAATTTGTAAGCTACAGACTGGCTTAAAGAAATCACAAAAAAAGGTATTTGCATGCACTGTGCTTAAGTGGCGAAGCCATTTTGTTTGCAGTCACCATACAGTTTAAAATAATTGCCACCGGGTGGTGGCATGCCTCGTTCCCAACCCAAGCGAGCGATATCACACCATAAACGTTGTGCTCCCCGATGTGAATCTTGAATGGCCATCGCTATTGCCGGCTAAATGTCACAGGCATATAAGCGGAATTATGACAAGCATTTTAACGACTGCGACTGATACGAGGAGTATGCGCCCTCCGCGGACTGAGCCCTGAGCCCTGAGCCCTGAGCCCAGCGATATGGCAACGCTGGCTGGCCGTAAACCCATAAAAAGCGTCGCGAAATTGAAACCCAGGCAACACAGAGCAAAGCCTGAAACGCAAAGGAAATCGCGACAAACGCATGGCCGATGTACGTGAGATTGCGAGTCTGTTAATTGGCAAAAATTGGCCAAGCGCCCGGGGGCGGCCGAGCAACCACTCCGCCATATACATAAGTATTTATGCGATAATGCGTAAATTTTAATGAAAAACAAAAATAACAACAACAACAAGGAGGAGGAGCAAAAAGAAAGATGGAAAAACATTTGTGGCTCGTCGTAAAGTATGCAGAGGCTTCAGCAGGAACTCGAACTCGGAGTGCAATTGCCTGAAAGTTGATTTAATGAAGATTTCACAAAATGGCGACATCGCCGTCAGTGTCACTGTCTGTCCCAGTGTCTGTCTCCGTGTCTGTCATGGGGCAATCTGCGAATTTATGTCGTGTGCACGTGCGGAGCTGTCTAGTCATGTGGTTGCGTAATAAAGTGTTTGTATCTAAATAAAGGGAAATTGTTTTTCATATCATCTGCTCCATTCTCTTAGCTCTTGGCCAAATGTCGCCTGGCCTGATCGGCGGATTATCTATCGATATACAACTGCAACTTCTGCGGTGGCTTAAAGACAATGCTGCAAGGACACAAATCATATAAACAGCTAATGATTTATTTATGCTATGTACTCACAAGTAGTGCAAACTGGTGTGTATTTGCAGAAAACTATATGGGTCAGAAGTCGTGAAGTCAACTTCCAATTCTGTACTCAATGCAATACCATAGACTCACTTGATTAACAGCTGCTGCAGGCAAATCCAATTTCAATTAACTTGTTGTGGCAGTTGCAAATGGCACGAAGATCCGCTGGCGGTAGCTTTGGATAATTGAGATGGTGTCGTCCCTGGGGCGGCATTAGGAACAGGCAGCATTTTGGCTAGTGCCAAAATAAAAGCCACCGGTTATTTTGGCTGCCTGCCTCAGCATATATGATGTGTCCACCTCCAGGGCGCACACATCGATGGCCACGCCCATTTTAGCGGCGACTGGAAAGACGCTCATGTGCCTATTGGTACTGAGAACAGGCGACTCCATTGAACCACTGACAATGAGTATTCTTGCATTAATTTGCATTGATTTCCTCGCCTTACGCCTACAGCGATTCACGTAGGTCAAAGCCATGCTAATAGTGCCACAAAGCAGACTTGAGGAGCTCTACCTACTGTTTCGCCTTGAATCTCCTTCATTTCCTCGAACATCAACTCACTTAGCCGCAACTTGGTCAGATGCTCCACAGTTTCAAACTTTTTCATCTGGGAGTCGTTGAAGAAGACCGTGCCATAGCTCTCCTCGTGATAGATAGTTATCTCGATCTGGATCCGAATTCTATACTCAGTTTCGACTACCCCAAATACTTACAGGGAGCGACTGGAGTAGCCCAGAATGGCCACGTTATTCGCGGGCCGCTGCAGCAGATGAGCGTTGGCCAGAACTATGAGGTAGCTGAACACTTTGGTAAAAAGCTCCGTTTCACGGCGCAGGTAGCATTGATTGGCATCGAAATCAATGACGATACACAGCAAATCCTTATCAACAGGTGCTACGCAGACGTGTTCGTTCTTGCTGATGCTGACTGTATTTACAAAACAGCTCAAGCCTACCTGAACTACTATTTTAATTATCGTATTGCTTCGAAAACTGAGACATTTAGGATTTTTCTGCATAACCTTTAATGTCATCCGATTTGTGATCCGTTTTAAAAGCGTTTGTTTTATTATTAGTTGAGAGAGAGTGTCAGTTAACACCAGTGTTGATATAAAACATTATAAAACATTTATAGATGCATTCAAAAGTTCTATATCATAAGCTAATAAAGGGTACCGTGGCTCTCTCTTTAAATAAAACTGTGCTCGATTCCCATCCTCCCAAAATAAAGAACAATCATAAAATATATATTTTATCTGCTAAGGCAAAGCAAAAAGTTAAATGGTTGTTTCAAAAAGAAAGATTTTATATCTAATAACAAGCTACTTAAGGAAATAAATAAATGAACAAGATAAACTACTCAAAATCCCTAGCAAAATCCCACCACTTGTTCATCTATCACTTGCTCATCCATCATGTCAAATTCCTAATGCTACAATTTGCATACTATATATGTAGTTCCCGATGTCTGTCTGCAGAGTCGAAAATAAAAAACACCTCATCTACATATCCGCGGAATTACAATGAACAATGCATTGTTACAACACGGCCACACACAAGCCTTTTCGCGCCAAGACATGCCAAGACAAACACCCAAAGCAACTGTTGGACAGACAGTAAATCCAAGACACTCGAACAAACAAACAAACAAGAGGCAGAGAGACAAACAACATTGCATAATTATGCAATATGGTTATGAGTCTGTCATCCCGTGGATTGTGCCAGCCAATCTCTGGCGATTTATCGGCTGATTTTGGCTTTTTCTTTCGATTGGCTCATATCCTTTTTTAGTCACATTAAGCGCAAAAAGCAACAAAAATTATGAACAACAACGAACCAGAGCTTGCAAATAACAGTCGAATAACAGTCAATTTTTAAAAAGCAAAGGGCTCGGGTTGTAAACTGTCAATTTAAAATTGAGCGAATTAAATAAAAGTCTTTTCATTTATTTTAGTTTGTGACTTGCTTTCAATAATCAAACATATCTTAACAATTAAACTATTTTGTGAAAAATGGGCCGTGAGCAAAATAAAAAAGTCCAACAATTTTTTAAATTCGACGCACAACAAAAAAAATCCCAGTGTACCGTATGCGGCGTAAAACCTGCAGGATCGCACTCAACAAATTTAAAACGGCATTTACCATTGACCGATAATATTTTGCATTTTTATAGAGACAAGAAGCTACAGTCACCACACCTGAGTGCGCTCGCACAAGTTGTGCTGGCTACACCGGCGACGCAAGTATCGGTTGAAAGGGCATTTTCAGCGCTTCATTTTATTTTGTCGGAGAAACGCAACTCATTAAACGGAGAAAATTTAAACTCTTTATTGGTGGTGAAGCTTAACACAGAATAAATAATTATAATATATGCATGTGAATTTATTATGTTTACAGGGAGTAAATAGGGTATTCATACTATTCTTGGGGGCAAGATGCCACTAATTATGGGTAAACTTTTCAAAATTTTAAGAAGTATAACATAAAATAACGTGGAACATAAGAAAAAAATGAATGAACGTTTGAACTGAGCTTTTCATTTTTTGTTCACCTAGTGACTGTTATATTTTGAGTACTCAATCGGTTTTTCTCAATAATTTGTTATTGAAAGAAAGTTACTAGATTAGTTCAACTGAGAAAATTCAACCGAAAAGGAAAAAAGAAAAACCGAATTGATCTGCTCAGACAAAGAGCAAGCGTGTGTGTTTTTTTTCGGTTATTTTCGTGAGTAGATCGCAAAAAAAAAACGGTCGACTGTTATTTGCAAGCTCTGCAACGAACACAACACAACACGACGCAAAATTATGAACGTGATTAATTCATAGATGGTGGCGCTTAGCCATTGTTTTGGCCATGTTTGTCAGGCACTGCACGATCCACGACGAGGGGCCAACCTCACCTCGAGGGGCCACGTCGCGCTGGCCCCTGGCTGGATGTCTGCGACTGACATCCACTAGCTGAACTCTCGCCAAAGCAATAGCTAAATATGATTATGTGCGCTCGATTTAATCTCAGTCGATTTATAAGCACCTCTATCTAAAACTAAACTCCTCTCAACCGCACTCCACCTCCTCCCCAAGACATCGATGGACTTCTTTTTGTATTTTTTTAATCAGTTTCTTTTTATTTTTTTATTGATTTTCACAAAACGACAACGCAATACTCGTAGTCAGCCAACATATGTGACCAGTTAGTGTGGCTGCTGCCAAGCACATTAAAAATGAAGAGATTTTCCCTGAAAATTATGCTACCGTATGTGTGTATGTGTGTGCGTCTAAGTGTATACATAGTATATTATTTTTGGTCAAAACAACTTTGTGCTCAAAATTGGAAACCAAAATCGTAAAAAAAAAGCCACGCAGCCATAGCGTGAGTAAGTCAGACGGACACCCACTTTTATGATACTCGCACTTCAGCCGGCTGCAAGTAGTTGGCGGATTACGAGTAGACGCAGACAACGGACAGACAGACAGACAGACAGTGGGACAGACGAACGGACGGACAGTCTGATAAAGAGTCGTCGCACAAAAAAATTGGCTACTTAATTTGGTAATAACAATAATTACGCCTGACTGACTAAACGTTGACCAGCGGCATCATTGGCCGAACAAGCGGCTCCAGCAGTAGCTAAAAAAAACGCCAATTTGATATTGCAGTTAAGAGTAAGCCAATTGACGGTCCATTGAATGTCCCAAGCTGTGAGGAGTATGTGACTATAGAAGGCGCAGGAACAGCGGGAAAGTTGGAGGCGGAAAAGAAATAGTTTCTTATATGGAATAGGCTTGGTTAAATGAGGTACGCAACAAAAACTAACATATTATTATTACATAAAAAGAAAATTATCAAAATATATACAAAATAAACATTAATAGAGACGGTATTAAAACGAGGTGGAAATATTATCAAATTATAAACAATTGAGCACAAGAGAAACCCTACTGAACATCGCACAAGTTATGTATAGTAAAATTTTAATCAGAGGGAACCAACACATTAATTATAATTAAATATTATTAAACTTTAAAATAACTTAATAATTCATTCACTCAATTCAGCTGTTGTAGAGCATTTAAAAGTCGAATCGATAGTTATAATTTTGCTTCAACGCTTTTCAATTAAAACGTTTAAAGATAATCAATTAATAATTTTTAAGCTACTTTGACAGCGCTGCCTCTGTCGCTGCTAACGTCGACGCCGACGACGACGTCGCTGCTGACTCAGCGCTACGCTCAATTAGGTGCAAAGACATTTTAAGCCGCCATAGAGTTGCTACGAAGATTTGCAGTAGATTTATTGGCTATTGGCGATCTGGCCAGTGTATTGGCCAGAGTAGTTAGCACTGCCAATGGCGCTCTATGCACTGCGTACGAGTTGTTGGCCTAATTGGCCGACTCAGCTGGCGACGCGACGCTCGCTCCCAGCTTGAATATTGACACTGCCGGGGCAACCTATGACAAGCTACTACTCATACTCATACTCATACTAATACTCGTACTCATACTCACATATACATGAGCATCCCCAGCAAACAATTTTAATCGCCAGAGAGTCTCAGGCGACTCGCCTAAAAGTTTCAGGCGACATCGCCTTCTAATCGCTTTTTGATCTCCTTTTGTTAGAGAGTGAGCCACTTCCGCGACACTTCGGAAAGACTCTTTTGCGAGTCTTCTAAAAGACTCTTCCGCGACTCTCCTAAGAAGAGTCGCGGAAGTGGCTCTTTCTAAAAAAAAAAATGTATTTGTTTTTTTTTGTATTGTTAAGACGCGCTTCTGCGAGGTAGCCAAAGAAGCTTTCTTTGTTGGTCCACGAATTTGTCACAGCAGATTATGTAACAACAGTTGTAGCACAACAGGGGAATTCGAACCTCGGAATTTAAAGTTCGGAGTCGGCAACTCTAACTAGTGAGCTACGGGATTAACAATTTAGTCTACTAGAAAAAATCTGAATTAAATTGCTCTAGACGTGGAGCTCATTTTTGTTTTTTGGTCTCGCTAAACAATCGCCTGGAAAGATTCATCTTCCAAAACACTTGTGCGCGACTCGCAGAAGACTTTGCCACATTACTTTTTTTCTATTTATAGCTTTCTATCGCTAAACAATCGCTAAACAATCGCAATGGAAGATTCATCTTCTATTAATCTCCTGCGCGAATCGCAGAAGACTTTTTTTCGGCGATGGACGATTGTACAATCGCCCAAATGTTTGCTGGGTCCAAGCCAATGCGATGCAATCGACGCTAGTATGGTTGTTGTCTGATATTTATCAAGTTTCATTTTGTTGCCGGAGCTGACGCAGACGCTGACTATTTTTGGCAAATTTTTCAAATTCGAGACTCATAATTCGTGCGATAATTTACACAAAATTAGGCAAGTGTCTCGCCAGCTATCCTTTTAAAGTATCCAACAGATCAACGAATTCAGTTCAGCAACAATAAAAACACAAGATAGATTTGTTATCTTTTTTATACCAACATTGTGATACTCTTACACATGCAACAGTTTACGAGTTTTATCAAATGCTTTAATAATAGAAGTAAGTTTTAGTTAACTTGAGGTCAAGTAATGTCTATAAGACACCAACAAACAACATTACTTGACCTCAAGTTAACTAAAACTTACTTCTACAATATAGAAAGGTCACAAAAACAAACATTTTTAAATGCTTTAATAATATTTTGTTGGCGACATCCTTAGCTATAAAACCGATATGCCCACGAATAGAGAACATACTCAAAAAATGCACTTGCTGCGATTCCCACGCCAATTAGAATTATAGTCGTATGAGTAATATTTTCTTTGCAACTGCAAAATAATTGGATTGCACTCGAATGAAATTTCAAAAACTGTGTGTACGAGCATGTTTTTTTTTTAATATTCATTTCAATTTTTTCTCTTTGCTTTTTAATTCAATTTATGCAGCGCAAATTGCCCGGCGATACTCGCTTATAAATTTGAAGACAAAGTTGAAACGGCAGCAGCAGCAGCTTGTTCACATAGATTGGTAACGCTTCTGCGTATAATTTGTGCGAACGAAACTTTGGCCATAAAATGTGTGTGAAAGCCATAAAATGAGAGGCGGCGGAGGCGGCTAACGCTATTTCAAAACTCGCGTTGCGGCTAAAATATAATTAATGCGAAGCAAGTTTATCCCGCATCTACTTCCTTTGACCGTGTGTCCAGAGTGCTCTCTAATCTGGTGCTATCGAAATATATAATATTTTAAATGAAAATCTGGACTCCCCTCCTCGGGGCGCCACAACAAAGAAAGCAATTAAAAGTCCAATTAGAATGTCATTAAGCCGCGGCCAACGCGGTCAACAATTAAGAAGTGATAAACGCCAAAGGTTCAGGTAAATACAAAAGACATAAATTAAGACAAATTTAGAAAAGTCTAATAACATTTACAATGGTTTAATAATGAACCCGAAAATTCACGGAGCGTGTGCTAAATAAATTACAAGTCAATCTTATCTAAAATAAATATTTATGTTTTGATTTGTGGATACTACTGTAAATTCATCAGTTTTTTCGGTCTCACTCTACACATTCCATTTATTTTGTTGTCAGATAAATTTGTAATCGTTTTTGGTGAATGATATAATCAAAATTTGTGGTCCACAAAATGACTACCTACTTTTACTATCCGAATAAAGAGCTGCAGGATGAATTGTCGTGCATTGCCAAGGCGCTCGTGGCTCCTGGAAAGGGCATCATTGCCGCCGACGAATCGAACGCGACAATGGGCAAACGCTTTCAGGCAATTGGCGTGGAAAACACCGAGGAGAATCGCCGCCTTTACCGCCAGCTGCTGATTACCACAGATCCCAAGATATCGGAGAATATATCGGGATTCATAATGTTCCACGAGACGCTCTACCAGAAGACCGATGCCGGTGTTCCTTTCGCCGAAGTGTTGCGGAAGAAGGGCATCATTCCTGGCATTAAGGTGGACAAGAACTCGGTGCCATTGTTCTGCTCCATGGATGAGTTCACCACCCAGGGCTTGGACGATCTGCATCTTCGCTGTGCCCAGTATAAAAAGGATGGCTGTGACTTTGCCAAATGGCGCTGTGTCCACAAAATAGACAAGACAACGCCCTCATATCACGCCATCATGGAGAACGCCAATGTGCTGGCCAGATACGCGGCCATCTGTCAGTCGCAGCATCTGGTTCCCATTATCGAGAGCGAAGTGCTCATGATTGGCGACCATGATCTGGATCGCTGCCAGAAGGTTACCGAAACCATTCTGGCCGCCATCTACAAGGCGTTGAGCGATCACCACGTCTACTTGGAGGGCACTCTGCTCAGACCCAACATGGTGACACCCGGCCAGAGCAGCCATAAGAACAACACACCCGCCGACATTGGCATGAGCACCATTTTGGCCCTACGTCGCACTGTGCCACCTGCTGTTCCAGGTAAACCATGAACTCTTTTAACTAGTGATGTAAAAATACATAGAAAATTCGATAACTCGATTTTAACGGTAGCGATTTTCAAAAACTTCAACTCTATAATCTTTTTGATGATCAATCAAGTTGATTAATCTGATTTTCATGAAATATCGACAACTCACTGGAGCTTGTTCATCGTAGTTTATATATAGATTGAAATTCAGTAGTTGATTTTTTTTTTATCTACCGAACTAACTAATTATCAATTGAAACTTTTTTCTTTAATTTCTAACACGATAATTTATTTGACGATAGATCACCAACTTGATTTTTGCTTTGGCGACTTGAACACTTTAATTTAAGACTCGATCGATAATTTGGAATAACATCACTACTTTATACTGTCAATCTGCAGGTATTATGTTCCTGTCGGGTGGTCAGGCTGAGGAGGAAGCCTCTGTTAACTTGAATGCCACCAATAATGTGCCACTGTGCAAACCTTGGGCCTTAACTTTCGCTTTCGGCCGAGCCATGCAGGCGTCAGCACTGCGCTCCTGGGGTGGCAAGAAGGACAACGTGCAAACAGCTCAAAGCGAGCTCATAAAACGCGCCAAGGTAAGAAATTGATTTATTCAATCTATTTGCAATTATACAATTATTCCTTTAAAGGCTCACAGCTTGGCCAGCATTGGTAAATATGTGCCTGGCTCTATCGAAAGCTCAGCTGGTACTGAAAAATTGATAATCGACTCATATGAAGTCTAAACCAATTATATATACTCGGATATAAGTGAGCAGTATGCAAGTGCAGGCAACAATCAGTCAGCAAGTGTGGACGTTACAATTTAAAATATACATTTGGTCAATTGCTCCACTGTGGCATCAGTATCTGACACTTGGCCGCAAGCCGCATGTTCAATGTTCACTGTTCGATGCAACAGCTCGAAATATTGTTAACAAGCGTGCAAAAGAGCAAAGAGGCCCAACATGACTTCTGTTAACTGCAAAGTGTCGCATTAGTCCACGGAGATTACCAGACGACCGCATGGCCAATTCTCCAGCACTTCAGCAGCTGGCCAACACACACTGCACTGCAGTACAGTGCAGCTTAATTAACGCGAACGCATGCCAAAAGCCAAGCTAATGGCTATGGAGCATGTTAAGCATGTGGCCAAGTGTCCGACTTAATCAGACGAAGCTTCAGTTCGGTTCAGGTAGCGTCGACTCGACTCGACTGGCGTCAGTGTCATGTTGCCGGCAAATTAGTCAGTCCCAAAGTCAGTTTCAGTTTCTCCTCCTCCCCCGAGCGAGTCTAGCAATAATTAAAATTAAATACACTGACTAAGTTATGGATGCTCTCCCCCTCCAGCTGAACCTCCACAATAACAGAACAGACACGCACAATTTTATTCACACTCTGCAGAAGCGAAGGCTATCATTGATTTCTCTACTCTGAATAGTGAACACTTGGGACTAGAGTGCAAATATTTCAATGCCTGACTGGAGAACTGATTGCAATATAAGCATATCTGATTAGACATTTGGAAATACTAAAATTTACTTGAAATAAAATTTAAAGTTACTTAATTAAGCTTAAACTTGTGAAATAATTTCCAAAGATAACTCTGTGACAAGATACCATTTTATTTATTTTTTGAATAGAATTTACTACTAAAGAGATTAGTTGTACCCTACTTGGTTATTATAGTGCATCAGTTGGTCGTCTATGCGATTTGGCTTTCACCTGCTGCTGCTTTTGCCTGTGCGACAACTGAGTTTTGTGGTTAATCCAATCGCCGTATCCCAATCAGGCCAACGTGAGCAGCATGTCATGTTAATTGCGACGTTGTGTTAATGTGTGTGTGTATATATGTGTAAGTGAATGTTGAGTCTGTGTGTGTGAGAGTGTAAATTGCTATTATGCTCATGTTTGCTTAATATGTGGCACACAGCCCACTGAGTTCTCAGCAGCACGCAACGCGTCAAGCCAATTAAAGCCAAATTATAGCAGCGCTTTTTAATGACATGCAGCGTCGTTCTTGGCTCTCTTTATTCCCCACTTGCTTCAGTGCTCTATGGAGTCTAGACTCAACTTCGTACTCAACTTCCACTCCATCCGTCAGCGAATTCAATTTGGCGTTGAAGATTTATGGGCGTGCCGCCTGCTAATGTGCCAAGACAAAGCCCAATACCAATAGCAATACCAATAGCAATAGCCATGGCAGTTCTGACTCAAATGCAGTGATCAAGCGCACAGCTTTGCCGTCGGCACGCGTTTAAAGACCGAAAACTGTTGCGAGTACATCAAAGACAGAAATGCCGACAACTTCGACAACGACACGGCTAACGAGCTCGGACTCTAAGCTAGCCAAGAGTTGGCTCTTGGCCATAACTGCTCTAGCAGCTAAAGCGCAAACAAAACGCGAGCAGCGACAAGTGGGCGTTGGCCATGCCCCCAAACAGTTGGACTATAACTATGACTTAACTCGATAATTTGCTGATCTAGCTGTGGCGCCACAGTGGGGGCAGAGAGGCAACTAACTGGTCAGCACAAATCACTCAATTGTCAAACGCTTGTTGATTAATTTGGTGTTAATAACGCTTGACTGCAAATCCTGCTGCCCAGTCGAAGTCACAGTTACAGTCCCAATCACAAGTACCAGTACCAATACCAATACCATTCTCCATCTCCATCTCTATCTCAGTCCCAGGCTACGTCCGCCAATTAATGCTCAGTTATTGCATTGGCCAACTGTCGCGACCAAACCGATGACCCAAACTTGGTCATGGAGCGTGAAAACGTTTTGCAGCCGCAGCAGCTGAGGATGCGCCTTGTGTTAATTGAAAGTTTGACTGACCATATAAGTGGGAAAGCCAAAAGCTGACTCACACACACATGATACGTATACGAGTTCGATTTGGTTGTCTTCTGATAGCCAAAAAGTTGTTGGCAACAACCATAAAAGGCCACACACGCGTCGCCAAGTTACCTGCCTGGGAAACTGCCAACAGTTTCGTCCCGGGCCAGCGTCCGGAGGCGTCTTAAGAATGGAATGGAGCCAACGAACTACTACCAACAAACTACGAGTTACTGCGGAGCATTCGCTTTCCATCTGCCATATCATTTGCCCAAAGTAAGAGGTGTTTAAAATGCTAATTTGGACAATAGCAAATGGCAGGCCACCAACTGAACTTAGTTCAGCTGTCGCTGCGCTGCCAGAAGAGGGAGCCAACTTTTTGTTTATCTTTGTCTTTTACTTGTGAGCATGACATAATAAAGTGTCACAGCGCAACTTTAACTTTGAACTTAAAAGTATCTACTTGCAGTGTATTACAATTATAAAGTTAATGTTATCAATCAAAATATACTTATGTAATTACATTTTACGAGCACATTTCTTTTAAACAATCTTGGCTGACATTTTGCCTTATATGCATTTTATAGAATTTTTATAAATTGATCAACAATATTTAAGCAGAACAATAACTTACAATTTAATTGTATTTGTTAATTAAGTTTAAAAATTTAATAGAAGCTAAAGTTCTTTAAATTTATAATTGAAATGTTAAACATTTCATTTCATGTTAAAACATTTTAATCTGGAAATATAACTAAGACCTCTAAAATAGGGGTAAATGGGTAAAAAGGAATAAAATAGATTTGATCAAATTATTAAATTATCGCAGATGCTAATTACAAAGTAAATGTTATTCAAATACATTTTTGTCAGCCTTTATGCAGCTATTTTAAATAACTTTCATTTGTGACCCAAACCTCTTTTTCGAAAATCTTAATATATCTTGCTTTATTTTTTATATTTACTTTATTTATTTGTTTTCTTTCTATAAACCAGGGACCGCAAATAAAAGTTATGAGAAACTGGATAAACTTTAATTTTCAATTATTATTTAAAAATTTTAGAATAAAAGTTATTTTTCAATTTTTATTATACAAATTAAAAATAAAAGATGTTTTTAAATTTTAATAATAAAAATTGAAAATAAAAGTTATTTTTCAATTTTTATTTTAGCAATTGAAAATAAAAGTTATTTTTAAATTTGTATTATTAAAATTGAAAATAAAAATTATTTTTCAATTTCTATTATAAAAGTTGAAAATGAGAATTATTCTTCAATTTTTATTATAAAAGTTATAAAATAAAGCCTGAATACAAATGTCTTTTGAACCGGAAGGTGTCAATTATTAATTTTTTTATTTAGATCGAAAAATAATAGTTTTCATTTAATTTTTTGGATAAAAATCAACAAATAACTTTTATTTAATAATTTATATTATAAAATTTATTATCGTTACGGTCCCTGCTATAAACTAAATGATTGCGCACTGACTCTTAAAGTTAGAATATGTATATTAAGTTGTTCATTTTCTTTTGCTGAAAGTCTCCTTAAAGTACTTTAAATGACTTCCTAGAACTAGGGGCACATTTAAATCATTTTTTTAAATGGAGAATAGATGCTAAAATATGTAAATAATAATTCTTCCTGCCATCTGGCGCTCTTGGTCGGCTGTCGCCACATCAGCTTCCTGGGCAGGCACTGCCACAACTGCAAAAATGTCAAAATGTCAATTGAAAAACGTTTAGGAAAAATCATTTGGCTGCCTGCCCGTCAGTCCACCATCCCGCCATTCCGCCATTCCGTCGGACTGACTGCCAAACGCTTGTTGTTTGTTTGATAATATAAACAACAAGAAAAATAAGAGAAGATTGAAAAAACATATAACTATGGCTATTGACTGGCCTGAAGTGGCAGGCAGTTGCTCAGTCAGCGGTTGATTGGGCCACAGAGTCACAATGGATAAAGTCCCGGCTTGTTTGGTCAGGTGTAGACTCAATTGTCTGTCACACGCTACTTTTTCTTTACGCAAATTTCAGTGTATTTCATTTTCAATATATTGAGCAACTTGTTGAAAGTGGGGCGCGGCATTGGTCGTCAGACTCAATAGCTACTAGTTTTTGGCAGCAACTCGGCTCTCAAATCTTAGATCCCAGATCTGTTGAGTTTCGTTTAAGCTGACAGGCGATGATTGAGCAGAGACCTCACCCGTAGTATTTGCCATAAGATGCGTTTGCCTGACAATCGCCCGACATTTCTGACAAATGCTGCTGACAAAAACTTCATTTTTTCCCCTTTTTTCATTGCTGACGAGACTCCTAGACAGTGGCTAGGCAAAGCATGTTGACAGGCCAAGAAACCACGCCGACATGTCGCAATTTTATGCAATTTTTCAGCAGCATTGTGTGTGCGCTAGCCAAAAAAAAACAACTGCATAAACATACAAAAATCGAAGGAAAAAAATAAAATAAATTATAGTCGCACAGCTTTCCGACAAATTCAATGAGAAATCTGCAATTTAAATAATGTTAACTGGCATTTTGAAATGTAAATGCGGCTCTAAGTCAAGCATCTTGGACAGCTGCCGCAGTTGCATCACTTTATCCGCCCCCAAGGAGAGAGGCTGCATAATTAGCCAATGCGGCGTATACTTAATGCAATTCAAATCCATGCGAAACACGAATAAATATTTGCCTAAGTATTTAAAATTCGAGTATTGAAGAAATGTAATCAGTTTGTTTGAATAACCATTTTTAAATTAATATGTGCATATACGAATTTACAGTCAGTTCAAATAAAAAAGAAAATACTGGAAATCCGTTTAAAATAAAAAACAGTAAAGAAAATGGAATAAATGTAAGTGATTTAAAGATAAGCCATACTCTTGGTTTTTTCAAATTCCTGACTATGTGTAGTTTGTAGATAAGTAGCTTCAAAACTGAGAGACAAGTTTGCTCGTCATCCTGATTAAAAATATATATGTTTTACTTATGTGGTACTTCACACATTTTTAATGGCGTTACATATTCAGTCACAAAATTATAATACCCTCTGCAAGGGTATAAAAATCCGACACGTACGCAAAACGAAACACAGGCCGAGTCGAAGGATGGACTTAAAATCCACGAAGGAAGCACGCACATACACACACACACTCAGAGCGAGATATACACAAACATGTAGATTTATATATATGCACAGCAAATAAATTCAATTCACAATGAAAAATGGCATCTGATGATGAAGATGGCGACGCCAACACCAGAGACAGGTGCTGGAATAAACTTTATTAACATTTTTCGCATGCTGCACGTGCGAGTTGACAACGTGGGCCGCGTATTTCGCGCTTTTTAATGAAGTTTCATAAATTGTAAAAATCGAACGTTAATCAAATAAGGTGCGAGAGAAATAAAGAGCCATGTCCGTGTCCATGGCGCCTTAAATGGCCGCAACGAAGCGACAAACTGCAGACGTTCAAACGTTGTCAACGCAATTGGCCAAAAGAATCTGTCAATAAATCAATTAGTGTAATATAAATCAAAAACGCCAAGAGGCCGCCAGAGGGCGCACCGATGCGACAATTTTGATGTTTCTATTTCATTTTCAACTGCGACTTCTGCGGCTTTAATTAATTGCAACAAATTTATGTTGGCCTGTCAAAAAAGTGGCCTACGGGCACAATTAGCCAAATGACAAAACCAACACGACCCAAAAGGCTCATAACTCATGCCACAACGCCATGTCATGTTCGTCAAAGCCTGCTCTCACTATGCTTTTCAGTTCGCTGTTCACTGTTCACTATTCACTGACAGCAGCAGTCGCATCCAGATATCCGACACTGGCTGTGTACATTTTTGACCCATTGGCCATAAATTCAACGCTTCCGTCGCAACTTCCGGCAACGAGTGCAACGGGGCGTATGCAAAATGCCAGCAAATGAGCCAAAACGCACGCAAAGTCAAAGCCGAATACCAGAGGCGTGAGTGGAGCCAGAATTCAAGCGACTTCGGCTCCTAATCCAATTTAAAGTTTATCGATAACACTGTGCAACAAACTAACCAAAACTCTTGAGCTCCAAATCAACCATCAATTTCCTTGAAGAACACCTCTTTGTGCAACCTTTTTATTTTATGCATAACTCCAGCGCATAAGATTTTCTATTGATTTAGCATAAATAAAAATATTTCATATTTAAGTAAACTTTTAGTTGGTTGAGAATTTCTCCCTTGTTACTAAGTTGGTCATTTAATTTTCTAAAATATTTCATCACTCCAAAATTTATTTTATCTAATATTAAACAATAAAATGCTTCCTGTTCAGTGTAATTTCTTAAGTTTGACTTTTGCTGAAATTGTTTTCTACCCCAAATAATTTTGACATTTGACTAATGCGCCGCATTAGTTCTGCCAAAAATTTCTTAATTTAGCTTCACCGTTTCCATTGCCGTTGCTCTAACGGTTCACGTTCCTGCCACGACCGACAAAACACTTGGAAGATGGGAGAAATCTGTGGGGAAGGTGGAAATGGGAATGAATTTTGGTCTGCATGCCGAATTTATTTTGTCCACAACCCTGTGCAGAAGTTTTTGAGTTTTATCTGCTCAAAATTTGTCACAGCAAATAAAAAGTTTTTGCTTTTTCACTTCGCCTTGGCGTTGCAGTTTCTCTCTCTCTCTCTCTCTCTCTCTCTACCTTGTTTCTTTTCGTCATTTGTTTTTTAATCCGCAGAACAAGAAATAAAGATAAAACTTAAGCCGAAATAAGTTTCTATAAAAGTGCAAAAGGGGGACGAAGAGCGAGAAACGCCCCCAACAATAACAACTACCATAAGATCAACGACAGACAACAACAATTCTGAAAATGCAGCACAGCTGCAGTAATAATGAAATAACAGCAATGCAATTAAAAGGCACCTGCTGCTGATTTGCTGGATTAGGGATACACAGATACACCAAAACACACACATACATTTATATATGTACGAGGGCAAATTGTCGACCTAAGTGTCATGATAACCTTGGGGGCGAACAAACGCGTTAAAACTTCAAGTGGCCGGGGACCATAGAACAAGGCTGCCAAATTGCATTAACGTTAACGTCAACCACTTAAAGGGTTACGTAATTGCTTAGTCAAAGCACAATTCGGATAGGGTATTTTCAAGGAACGGATTAAATAAAGTTTTTGTTAAACTGAAATAATTAAAATGTCTGAAATAACTGATTTGCCAGAAATTATAAAAAGTCTGTATATTAATAATATTTATTTTTCAATTTTCAAACCTAACTTTTCATTTTCGTTAGATTTTAAGTATGATTTCCGTCAAATATTTCAATATTCATGCGTCCATTTGTCGCGTCATTTGAAAATGTTGGCAAACAAAACTTTAGAACACACAAAAACCAACACACACACTCATGGCACACACAAACACACAGACACCAAAGCAAATGCAGATTGAGATACATCGTTTTTGCATTCATGGAACATATGTTCGCTTCGGATTTAGTTGTCGTTTTCGAGCGAAGTATTGCCACAGCTTCGCCCAATGCAAGTCACATTAAAAGCATTTACGATAGATACATAAATGCGTGAGCGAGATGGATAGATAGATGTCTAAGGTTAGGGAGGGAGAGAGAGAGTCACATAAAATCCAGCTGGTCTGTCTCATCTTATCATTGTTGAAGTTTTTGTTTTTACTCTAGCGGTAAAATTATAATAAAATTTCAACTACTACTCGTGCAAATAACTCAAATTAAAGTTTTATGCCTGTGGGGCATACACAAGCACATATACCACAGACACACACACACACACACACACACAAACACACTCACACACACACTGAAAGCGGAAACCACCATCTTGTTTTAAGTTTTGGAAAGTTGAATGCACGCTCAAAGCAAGCAAAAATCATGTCTGGTTGAAAATTCCAGGGATTCTAATATTTCTAAAAATTACAAAGAATATAATATTAAAGAATTAAAGAATTACGAAAAAATATTTCTGCTAATCGAACACAAATAAAAATCAAACAAATTGTTATCTTTGATAAACTATCAAAAACAAAAGAATTTTAAAAAATCTTAAATAAAACTTAATAATATGTTTATTGAAATGAAATTATTAATAAAACTCCGTTGTTCAACTTTTAGCTAGCTGTGTGTAATTGGAAAATGAAACTTGTTAGTTGCCGGGAAACCCATTAACGATAATGCTAAGCATAATTACAAGTAAACTCGCATTCAAGAATGCTTTAAGGGCGTATTTAAATAATTTCAAAGAGGTTCGCATCGTCAGCATCAATAAACTTTGACGGGCATGCGAAAAGTTTAAGTACATAACCAACAATAGCAGCAACAACAACAACAACAATAAAAACGACAACGTCAACAAGAAGAAGAGCAACAGCAACAACAACAACAACACAGCTGAACAGCCAGAAATTATGGCCACACTTTCGTTTTTTGCAGTCGGCCGCAGGACAAAGCCGAGCGCGATAAGAACGCGGCATTGCAACATTCTTGAAACGCAGCCAACAAAAGCAACAAAAAAGTAAAGAGAAAGAAAGAGTGAGAGAGAGAGAGAGGGGGACAAAGACATAGACAGAGCAAGCAAGTGCAATGTGGGCCATAAACTTGCGACAACGTCTTGCGAAAAGTTTTGGCCAACAGCAGCTGCATTGGTATTGGTGTTTGGTGTTGCTGTTGGTGTTGGTGTTGGCCGCGGCTATCAGTTGGCCAGAAGTTTACTGCTTACGTTTGTCATATTTACGCGTGAGTTGCACTACAGCTCGGCAGGGAGCAGCTCCTATCTCAGAGACAGGGGACATGAAAACATGCGGCTATTGAGGCAACTGCATCGCCTGACAGTTGCCTGCTGCCGAAGTGGCAATGGATGTGGCAGTGACAGTGGCAGTTGCAGTGGCAGTGGCAACGTGTCAGTGGCGGCCACTTGTGACAGTTTTAAAATTGTCCAACAAGCCACCATGGACAGCACCGCAACAACTGACTGATAAATGTCGCTGTCCAGGCAGCAAATACTGCTGAAAACATTTCCTTATTTCCTGCCATCCTGCCAACGTGGCACGGAAAAACTTTTAGGCCAAAAGGAAACCCCCGAGCGACGGAAGTATTCGGGTGCCATTTTTATGCAAGTCATAGAAATTTACAAGCCCCAGTGACAAGAATGTTAGTTTATGGCATCAGTAATGGCAACTCAGCTCGAAGTTGTCTCTAAAATTTAAGCTCGATTTTTAGCATATTTCAAGCCAGAAAATTACATAGTTTATTAACATAGTTTTAACAATTTATATCAAATTGTTGAATAGTTTATTATTATTATTTTACTAATTTTAAATGGAATTATTATGAACTAAAGCGTTTCTGAAACATGTGAAATATTGCTAGAAAACCCGCTAAAATGCCAGTCAGCTTTTGGCTTGAAACTACCAACTCAGAGTTTTGATGTTTTGCAAAGCAATTGAGATTGTTTTCAGCTAGCTGGAGGTGGAGGAGGATGGAGAAGGGCATCATTTTGCTTGGGAAAAGTTTTGTAACATTGGCATATGCAATTGGGTTCGCTGCACATCCTGTCGACAGCTTGGACTTGGCAAAGTTTTTCCCTCAGCTATTGCTGTTAAATGTTGCAGGCGTTTTTTAGGCATTTTCATAGCAGGGGCAAAGTTTTTAATGAATTTTATAGCAGCCGCTGAGCTACTAAGCCAATCACAGCTGA
Source organism: Drosophila subquinaria (assembly GCA_037043405.1). Lineage (NCBI taxonomy): Eukaryota > Metazoa > Arthropoda > Insecta > Diptera > Drosophilidae > Drosophila > Drosophila subquinaria. Next base: position 735,478 of record JBAMBL010003111.1, on the reverse strand, counting down.
ACTGCGCTGAACTAAGCTCAAATAAGATGAAGCAGTGAAGCGTTCGATTATGTATTACGTAAGTCGAATTTAAAGCGCTTGCCGTTTGCCTTTTGATAAGGGGGCCAAAGTGCAGGCAGCCAATCACGCTAATCACGCCAGACCGACGAACCGACAAGTTGACGAACAGACACAGAGAGACAAACTGACGGCAGACAAACCGCTTTGACTTTGATGCGCTGTCAACACTGGTGTTTCTGGTTGGTGTTGATTGGTGTTGGTGTTGTTGTTGGTGCTGGTGTCGCTTTCAGCCAGGTCATTAAATGCAGCACATTAAAGCCGCAGAAGCAGCCGACAACGACGACGTCGACGTCAACATTGTCTGACAAGCGTTGAGTCAATTACATGGTAATAAACTAATGGCAAACGCCACTCTCTGCCTCTTTGTCTCTTCGTCGGTCTGTCTGTCTGGCCATCAACATTAGCAGCAGCCGCGTGACATGTTCGTTAATTTGCAGCACTTGTTGAACTTTTGGCCAAAAGCGCTCTTGCCTCTAATAACAATTGGCTCAATCGACATGAGTTTTGTTATAAATTGCAAACGTGCAAGCTGCTCGAATTATTCCCGAATATACATATACTTATAATGTTATTTGGCTTCATCATTTTTTTAAATCTTTGACGTAGTTTCCCTTGACACACAAAGACACCGTTTAAGTAAAAAAAAATTATAAACAACAAGAAAATAATCATAACTTATTTATATGATTAGCTGAATTCCCAGAACATCCACGCTCAATGGTATATTGATAAGATTCAAATCAAATGATTCGCTTCCCTTAGTATAAATAGGCATAACAGCTGTTTATAAGCTGAAAGCAAATAGTAGCATTTGATGACAGTTCTAAGAATTGTGTGACTTAGAAAAATGCGCAAAAAAAGGTTGGCAAATCAAAATAAAATCTGTCACACAATAGCTATATTTAGCTGAGTTCAGCTCATTAGTTTGATAAGATGTGCTTATTGTGAAAGCTGAAAGTTCGCCAAATTGAACTGTACACACACTTTTTTTGCTTTAATTGAAACTATCATAAGAGAGAACAACACTGATTTGCGCAAAGTTTAATTAAGAATTGTTAAGCAAACTTGTAATATTCATAAACAAGTATTTAAAGTTGATTATATTTAGTTCAGCACACACTTATTGAGACTCAGCTGATAGGTGGATCCGGACTGACAGGTGCCATGCACAGGACGATCGGTCACGCACTTGTCCTTGTCGGCACTGAAACCGGCAGGACAAGTGCGACCCAGAGCACCGCCGAGTAGCGACAGCAACAACACCATCAACCAGGCCCAATTGCAGTTCATTTTTATTGTCTATACAAAGAACGTATGATTAGTTAGTCAGGCAGGTCTTCTACACAGAGACTCACCTTAATCGAATGCAAAATGAAACTATTTACAGCTCTGCAGTCGGTTCATGCTTTTATAGACACTTACTTATTAGTTTCTTATCAGCAACAGCTGCAACTGCACTTAATTCTTAGTAAGCGAAGATCAGGCTCAGATTTGTTTAGGTCAACTGATCATTAGGTCAATGCCGCAAAACACAGCGATAAATCAAATCAAAGTAACAACAAAACAAATTCAAATTTAATTACATTTATTTGGTTCAAGCTATTATTTGTTGATGTTTAGTATATAGACTGAACAAGCAACGTCAATTTTAAAATTCGATTACAATTCTTTAGTGCAACTACTTCTCTCCGAAGACACACTTGTTGATGTTGGGCCTATAGGTTGAGCCATGGGGACACTCTCCTCTAATTGTGCGGTTAACAACACACTTGTTGTGCTCGTTCTTGAAGGGAGCGGGACACCTGTCAGCCGAAGCGACGACAGCAAACAGGGCAAAGATGAGCACCGCAAACCACGAAAAATTCATTTTTATGAAGTTGTTGATTAGCTGAAAGAATTTAAATAAAGAATAATAGGTGTAAGTAATTATAATAAGTAGCAAAATATTTAAAGTTTTTTGGGCGATGCCCACTGGAATTTTATACAGCGACGTTACGTGACCAAAAAAGAGAAAAAACCCAGAAAATCGAAAAATTTCCAAAAAACATTTTGAATGTTGGATGGCAATTAAACTGAACTATTATTTTCAATATGAAAACATAAAAAATTTTAATTTTGAAATATAATATTAAATTTAAAATTCGGAAAATGTCAGTTAGAAGTAATTCAAATTTAAATAACTTATCCATTGCAAGAAGTTCCTTTTGATCGATTTTTATGAATTAATTCATGTGTTTTCTTTGCATTTTGATTAGATTATTGATTGCAATACACTCTTTACTTTAGAAGTAAGAGTTAATGAAACACGCCAAAATAAAAGAAAACTGTATTTAGAGAACAAAAGCTTATAACAATATAGTATTGAAAAAGGAGTAAATGCTAAAAAGATGAATGCCATATTGTGAACTTGCAAATAGTTCTCCTTCAGTTAACTAAACTTATCCACTTCACAGCTGATTGCTTAATTTTAAGGACACTTTTGCTAAAATTTGAAATAAATTTCATTTGGTTAATCACTTGGACACTTGACACATACTTTTTGACTTTGTTCGACAATTGATGAAACCGAAATATGTTTTTTCGGCAGCTGGCAGCGTCTTTTATAGTCAGTTGAACATCCGAGCAGAAATCTTATCACATGACTCGAACCTTTGGCACAATCAGCGCCGTTTAAACTTAACTTGATAAGGCATCAACATCAACGAGTACGCAGAGAGAATTTACCAAAGCTGAATTGGAGACTTGACACATCTGTGAAATGTTGCAACAATGCGCTGAATTGAGGCAGCAATTCGCGAGCAGAACAAAAGGGTCTGTTCTCAATGTGGGGGCACTTCAGAGCCGAAGTAGGCGTAAAAATCGACGACAGCACCAAAAATTCCAATTGTCAAGGGTAAGCACAGGTAACACAGGGTGGCCCAGGCGAGGGCAAATGGCAATGGCAACGGGACATTGTCCAGCACAAAACAATGGACAGGTGGAGGCGCCTTTTGAGTCCGGCTGTCAGAGCCACGGTCGTTGCCACATTTGCTGCCACTGTCAGTGGCGCTGACGCTGACGCTGACGATGCCACATTGACAATGGACACATGCCACTGTTGGTCCGGCCCAAAGCCTGCTGGTCATGCATATGTCATTCAAACACAATTACATTCAGAGCCATTCACTGTCCGACTCTTTGGCCGAGATATGAAATCATTTTCGATACCTTTTTTTCGGCAGCTGCGCATAAATCAAATGGTAACGAGCCATAAAGCTTCATTGTCGATTGCCATAGAGTTCAATATTTGTAGGAGTTGTGAGTGTGGATAGTTTGATTTTGATGTACGACAAACAGTTACCACTTGAAGGTGGCCACCACTTGAACTGAACTGAGAAGCCGAAATACGACATCGAAATCGAAATCGAAACCGAAACCGAAACTCAAGCTGAACAGTGCCTCATAACTCACTCAACACTTGGGTAACAATACTTCAATACTTGTACTCCTATATGGTTGCGTGTCGGTTCAACTTTTGGCAGCACTGGGCTATGGTCTGACAAAGTATGGCATGGTCTGGCATAGTATGGTCTGGTCATGCCTTGGCTTTGAATTATTGATGGGCGTATTAAGAAGATTAATGTGATGAGCCATGGCATAGAGTTTTGTCGTCGTCGTCGTCGTCGCTCATGTTAATGTCTTCATTGTCGGCTTAGAGCCTTACCTTTACCGTTAGCTCTTAGCTGGCACTTCTCTTCCTCCCTCCTTCCCTCCTCTTTTGCTCACTCCCACTTTGGATCGCTCCAATTGAACGTTGTATAAGAGCAATACACGTTCATCAACGTTGCCATTTGAGGGTCAGGTCGATTGGTCATTTTGTCGTTTCCCCCCTCTTCCTAATTCCCCGCCTTTTTACGCCTCCTACGAATGTTCCAATAGCTCCTCCATTCGTTTGTTCCGTTGCGCGTCCATAAGCCATTTTTCTTCCCGATGCACATAAGTTTTAAGCTTTGTGTAATTTATTTTTATAGCCATGTAGTCGACGTAAAGATTGCAAATATGTAGTTGCCGTTTGCCGTATAAAAACCTGGTGTCGTTAGTTGCAAATCAAATGCTTGTCATGTGGCAAGGGGCAAAGGACATTGGGCAGTTAACTGCCCTTTTTTAGCTACCCCATTTGCTTGTTGATATGCAGGATATTCGATATGCATGTATGCATGTATGTATGTGTGTGTGAAAAAAGGATTGCATGACTGTTAGCAGTGGATTTGCTTTAATGGGCACAGCTAAAGGACATTCCACAATGTACACTAACCATGGAATTGTTTAAAGCAAAAAGAAGGCCATCTATAATTTAAGAATAATTAAGAAGAATCTTTGCTCCTCACTCTTACTTTAGTGTATTATTTAAGCTCCCTTCTTAGCTTCTCACATTATATTCTAAGTAAGCTCTTAATTTCAAATTCTCACTCTTTAAATTTCACTCTTTTTTCGGTTCTCTCTTATATTAAATGAACCATTTAACTTCTCGGTTAGTAACTTACTTGACTGGTCGCTTCTTTCATTGCTTCACATTTTTATCTTGTCCGTGAGTGAAACAGACACTTGACATCTGCTCTTTTATCTAACCGTCTTAAGTTAGCCCGTAGTTAACCATTTTAATTGTAGCTGAGCATTATTTAGGGCAAGTCGAGGCTGCTCTGCAGCATGTTGCTGCCACAGAGCCAAACAATTTTGTGCAATTGATGCATTTCTCATTACGTTGCTTATGTTGCCGCTGGATGCGGTTTGTGGCAACCTCAGACATTGACTTTGGTGCAATTGTGGCAGGCCATGCGGCTTTTAGACTAGGCCCGGACCACACCGGACCGGACCCGGGGATTCATCAGTAATACAGTTACAAAGCCATGGCCAACTTGCCCCAAAGCAACCCCCAGCTGGGCCATAGCCAGAGCCAGAGCCAGAGCCAGATCCAGTGGCAAAGCCAAAGCTAAAGCCAAAGCTGAAGCTAAAACGAATGTTGTTTTTATTGCTGCCGCAATGTTTTAACTTTTGTTCCGCCGGCACCGTCGACCAACTGTCGCGTTGCATGTTGCCGGTATTACTGCAGCATTTAACCACTCAGGCAACGGGGCAACGGGGCGATCACCCGCCTCACTTTTGGCCCACACAGTGGGGCATGGCAAAACGTGCTGAGTTTTCGTAATTAGTGCGCCGTAGTGCAGCATGGCCACGTACAGAGGACAGGAGGCAGGACAGGACAGGAAAGGAACAGGGGACACATTGGTGAAGAAGCAGACAGAAATGTAACCAGCTCCCCTTTACTCTTTAGCAGCTTTTACCTCAATCGGCTGGTTGAAAACTACACGTTTATGTCGCTTAGCTGCTGCCTTGGGCCTTTTGAGTGTCACATGACAATGTTTGACTGTATGTGTATGTGAATGTGTGAGTGTGTATCCTTGTGTGTGTACTTCCTTCAGCTCTTTGTGTTGGTTTAAGTAAGTTGTTAGTTGCGTCGCGTATGACACACAAGTTGTCGCCTTTAAGCTGCCCCTTTGAGTTCTTGCTGCCAATATTAAATCCAAGCACATTACTCGGATGTGTCTTTGTGTGTGTGTGCGAATATGCGAACTACTTATGAAACGTTAACAAAGTTCTCTTAGACAGACTCTGCTGAATTATAAAAGCGGATATTGTCAGCGTAGTGCAAATATTTGAATTTAATTTACCTTGTGCTTTAAAGGATCCAATTAATTACAAGATTTTATTTGAATATGCCTACATTTTATTTTCGGTTTTTAAAGTTATCATTGCATAAAATTGTACTTCACGCTTGACTCTGACGAAAGAAAAACATATTCTACTTATTTAAGCTACTGTTTTATTGCTATTTCCCATACATTTAGATAGTATAACAACAATAGCTGCCATAAAAATATAATAACCGTAGTTTAAACTACAATCAATTGATGCTTTGTAATAAATCATTTCATTTTATACAACTTAATCTTTAACAATTACTTGGCAATTAATATAAAAAAAAACTCATTATAAAAAGTAGTTTGAAGGTCGTAGGAAGCCTTACAAAAAAAATAATGAAACTAGCCAACTACTGTTTATGGGTTTATGCAATGTTCTGGCCAATGCTAACGACATTGGCAAGAAGCAGCTTTCAGTTTTCAGTTTTCAGCTGCCACGGCCTTAATTTTACTGATTATGCCAGAATCAGCAGTAGCAGCGACAAACTTTTGGCCATTAAAAGGATTCGTTTTAATGAGTTTGGCAGGACAGGCAACAAGGTCCTCCCTGCCATATTTTCCCCCTACCACCGCCTCCCACTATAAAAACGAGTCTTCCACTTTATCGATGTCAGTGTAAAAACTGTCGCTGTTTATCTTTGTTTTTGACCAGGCCAAAACTGTAATTGGGATTGTGAAATGGGAATGAAAGAATGGGGAAAATGTGAAAATATCTGCATTTTGGTGCAATTAACAATGCGATGGTCACAACGTTCCCCCAGTTTGTGGCCGAAGACACTGCGGACTGCATAAATCAAAGACTGAAAGGTACAGTGCGTAAATAAAGTAATTGTCCAAATGTGCCTCATATTTATACAGCGACATCACTTGCAGCTGTCCTTTTACGGTTGTTAATTTCTGGGCCAACACCCTTTACCTTCGTTACCTGGCTTTTACCTGTTACCTGGACTTGGACTTGGACTTGGTCCGGACAGTACTTGAGTGCATTTATTAAGAAGTTGAGTCTGGCTTTTTGGGGAGACTTAATGAATTGTGAGCGGGCGCTATAAAATCACTTGTACCGCTAATTGAACCGACGGCACAATTAAAGTCTTCAACTTTCTCGTTACACACAACTCCACTCTCGTAACTCTCAGATGATCAGTCTTTATTTTATTTTATTCTGCTTTTTTTTATCAAGTTGGTTGCCTTTTTTATATGCCAAGAGCAACTGATTGACAGCTGTCATGGCGATAACCGCACTGGGACATCGAGTGGAACTGGGAATGGAATTGGGAATGGGAATGGGAATGGGTCTGTAGTTGCTGTTGCTTTTGCTTTTGAGATTTGTGATGCAGTTTTTCTGCATAAAATGCAGATGCAACTGTCGCATTGCTCATTTTCTCGCGCTTTGATCGTCGTCTTGTTAAGGAACTGCTTGTATAATTTTAATATTTCACAATAAATGGCAAACGCCAACGCATTTTAAGTTGTTGAAGTTCAACTCGAGCCCTAAGGCCAGAGGGACTTTCTCTGTGTCCGTACATAACGGTTTGACAATTTGCAATGCGAAGCGAACCCAAGCAAACAATCCAACCAACCAACCAACCAGCAGAAAGCAAAAGCCAAGGATGGTCTCGTCCCATGAAAAATGCATGTGACACAAAGAAAAAAATCATATAAAAAATAAAAATAAATGAAAACCAAGCCGAAACAATGATGCTCGAAGAGTGCCAGGGCTGATATAATACTGCTGACCGATATAACCCTATTTGGACTTGTTTACTCTTTATGTTTATTAGTGCACTGTGCCAGCGCCCACTGGCCAAATGACCAAAAGCCGCCAACGTCAACAACAACAGCAGCAACAACAATAACAACAATCGTCAGTTGCAGCTTCCAAGTGAAATGAAGTCATTTTTTTCTTTAAATGCGGTAAGTGTGGCAAATTAGTTGCAATGAGGAAAAATTGCCAAGTCATGACCAGCAAAAATAAATGCCAACTTTGTTTTTGCACTTGGAAAGATTTGAGAACTTCTTGACAAAATGATTATAATGAATTGGGGTTACGGCTCAATTCGGAATTTAATCAGATGATGTTGTTGGGTAGCTCTTTACTAGAGTTTTATGTATTCAAAGCTACTTATATTGGATAACTTGGGGAACTTACACTAAGTAAACTAAGATGTAAGTATTATAAAGTTAGATACATAACACAGAACAGAATTACACATGTATGACAAGTATTTTTATTTATTGTTCATGAATTACATTAAGAGAATATAATTATTTGAATATAAAATGGATTACTCATACAATTGATGAAATAATTAAAAATTTGGCTAATTCATTGATTTATAAGATCTTCCACGAAAGCAAAGTATAACTTGGTTATAAACTGTAACTTCATATTGAACATCCAGTTAGTTAGCAATAGATATTCACCAGTTGGCAATGGAAGCCGAACATTTTCAGGTCTAACATGAAGGTTTTTCACGAAAAATGTTCCCTGTGGAAACATTTAACAAAATTCAATTGTCAACAAAAATATTAAATTATATTACTCACATTAAAGGGACACTTCCGATCCAAGTTTGTAACATTTTTGATTAGGCCAATTATCAAATTAATATATGGAATGTGGTGCTTGCGAGTATACTCACAAAAGTCGAAGGTTACGTTTATTATCCATGGCTTATACCCATTAGCCTTCTTTAACGCTTGTGTATTAATATTAACTACATTTGCTGGATGCAATACAGTAGCATTTAAATTAAATGTGATCATATTTCGTTTAGCGACTCGTAAGCGGCACTCGTTAAACACCACCCACGATTTGTTCAAGGACTCGCAAATCACATTGGTGAACTTCATTGATGCTGCATCCTGCATGAGAATAATTATAATTTATTTATTAAATAATAATTTTATTATACAGAAGTATGACTCACAAATCCTGATAGAATCAGTATCGGTAGAACCATCGCCAATATTCTCAGTTTTATACCCATGACGGCCAACAAGCAACTGTTAACAAATTGCTACCTTTCGATTGAGTTTAAAATGCCATTTAACTTCAAATCAAATTGCAACAATTATTTTGTGTGCTTATTTTATTTGAGAATAATCGATGTTAAATATAGCCAATCTATCTGCTTTCATCCAAATACATTTTAGAGTTGAACAATATTTTCAAGTTCTCTATATGAATCGCTATCATTGCTGCAAACCGGCCCTAACTGGATCATATATATTAGATAGAAGATAATTACCTAAATTAAATGCTTTTCTAATTAAGCGCAACCACACTATATAATATAGTAATATTGAATTTTTTAAGTCATATTTAAATCATAAAACTAAGTTGAGTTATTCAAAAAATTACCATTTTTTGAACTAAAATATGGAATTTATTTAATAAATCAAGGACAAAGAAAAACAACTAAAATAGTCTTAGTATTTAATTGAACCAAGGCTCGAATCAAAATTTAGTATGTCTTCGAATGTTAAACTTGAGTTCCACAACATGTCGAACATTTGATTAAATTCGATTGTAGCTTTATTGAAATGTAGCCTGGAAAAGACAAGTACATACATTTGTACTATCATGTCTAATTGGGTTGAAGGCAGACAGGTGAATGGCTTATTCGGAAGAGATTTATGGTAAATGTCTCACATAATCAATGATTACAATAATCATGTACAAAGATTAATTTTGTCGCTATAGAAATGATTATAGACACATACAAAAGAGGGTCCAACGAGAAGACGAAGGGATGAGGGGATAGGCATCTGTTTGAGGCAGGGCTTAGACTTTGGTTTCGCCAATGGCCCAAAATGTGCGCAGTTAATTAATGCGTGCAATTTAACAAAAGCATAAACGATATATTTAATCGCCCCTAGACAAAGTACACACACACACACTCCTACACACCCAACTGAGCGAGCAATAAAATTAATCAAATAATTACGCCAAGACAGCGCCAGAGATTGAAGTGTTTGGGGAAAGGGAATGGATACAAATAAAAATAAAAATGGTCAAGAAAATGAGGCAATCGCCGCAGCCCAAGTCAGCTAAGAAAACTGAGCCCAGTCAGTAGCTCTCTTTCGTTGGCCGTCTTCCATTTGCCGTCTTCCGTCTGCGGTTTTTATTTTCACTTGAGCGCAGTGAGGCATTTATCATTTTTAATCGAATGCGGAAACAATGGAGCGCGTCTAAGTGGAGCATTTGATGTGGGTTGCCCAATGACGATGCCTCTGCCCCATGCTCGATGCTCGATGTGGAAGCCGTTGCTCGTCTGGTGGGCGATGGAAGGCAGCCAAGAAGTCAACGAACACAAGAAGCAGCAGCAGTTAGTGCTCCAAACAAATCTATAATAATTTCTTTTAATTGACGCACTACAAAGGCTGGGGAAACACAGATTTTTCAGGCATCTGGTAAAACAAGAACTGAAAAAGCTTTAAGTTTGAACTCGACTTTGTATATTAAATAAATCATTTCATTTTTTAAATTACATTCTTAAATGGAAGTTCTAAACTTAAAACTAAGACATGGGCAATTCCAACTATGGTTAGAGCTATAAAATATTGATCTGTGTCTTTTCTATGATTATAGTCCATAAAAACTAGTTGGAAATAGTTTACGACCATTACAAATCGATCAAAGTTTCACATAAGTATCTCATATATCACACTCTGCCGCCCACTGAAATGGCCCAAAAACCAACTAAATAGTTCTTAGATCTTTGAATTTTGGGCAGTGTATACGAAAGTCGTAGTTTGGGTCCTATAATAGTTGGCTGATTTGCCATCTTGTGGCTTGCAGAGCCAATGAGCGCAAAACGCAAACCTAATGTAGCAGAAAATTACTATATATGCACATGGCAGGCACTGTTGCTAACCGGCAATAGATGGCGCTCTATTGCATGCGCACACACACACATGCACAAACACACGCCTATCAGCAGGCAATAATCGACGACTGCACAAAATTTAATTTGCTTTAAATTGTTGTTAAATGCGAGCAATTGAAATTTATGCCAAAGCAAATAACCAAAACAAAACAAAACAAAACACAGCGATAATCTCGCCTCGCCTCGCTTCGCCACATCCTCTCCTCCTGCATTGCCATTTCGATTCACCAACATCGTCATCGTCATCATCAATTTAGCCAACAATCGGCGACGCCATCGTCGACCAGTTGGCGCCGTCTGGGGGCGCATGCGCCAATGTCCTTGTGTGCTATTTCCAGTTAAATTTAACATAATAATTTTTGTGAAACGCAGCAATTTGCAGTCTCTGACTGTCAGTCTGTCTGTCTGTCTCTCCCATGTTCGAGTTGTCGTTTAATACGGCATAAAATGTCAATTGGGCTGACTCTGTCTATGTCTCCGTCTTCGTCTCCGTCTCCATCTCTGTCTCCATTTCCATCTCCAACCTGTGCGCCCAAATAGTTCATATAATGAAATTCAAAACAAATTTGTGCGCCAAACAGTTCTCAGTACAAGCGAAAAGCGTTAGGCTAACTTGCAACTTGCAACGTGCAACAAGGCTCGACATCACAAACTGGTTTAAAGTTATTGTCCATCTTTTGATTTCTTGGGCTGTCGATGTTGTCGTTGTCTGCTTTGTGGCACTTGCTGTTGTTGCTGTTGTAGTTGCTGCTGTTGTTGCTGTTATTGCCGCTGCTGTTGTTGACTCTTATTGGCTTTTTGGCTCGGTGATTAGTAGGTCAGAGTTTTTCATTTCCAATTGGATGTATGTTGCACAAGCACAAGCGACACACACACAATCTCGCTTACTTACTTACTTACTTGAATAAAGCACAAGTGTGTACAAGTGTGTGATGGCGGCCTGCCCATATTAGGAAAGGGTACAACAACTCAAAACAAACATTGACTACGAGTACTACTACTCGTACATATATGTAACTACAAGGTAATATAAGAACTGGGCAATGCACCAGCCGCTACTTTGATTCATTTCAAATGTTCGACTTGTGGGAAATCGGACAACCCAAGGTAGCCAATTGGTCGCGACACACAAAATAACGATCCCAGCCAAATAAAAAGCTACAAAGTCAAAGTAAGGAATACTGCCGACAGCTCAGGATATTGCTAGACCAAAGGGATTGGTAAGAGTCAATGATAAAGGAGCTGAAAGAAATAGAAAACAGACTCAAATAGGTAGCAAAGATATGGTGGCAATTGAACCTTTTACAAATAAAACATCAGCAAGAGTTAAAAGAGCTGTAGAAATTTCCTGTGAAAAGTAAAACGAAAGTGTTTAGGAGAAATTGAAAGGCAAATTTTAGACTTTTTTTAAACAAAATTTAAAAACAATTGACAACAAACTAAAATATAATTTAAATTTAAATTGTGGGTCAGGGACTCTTATTGGATATTGATTTATTACTTAAACCTTCTTCTTCTCTTTTTGTTGCCTTCGTTGCAAGCTCCTAAAAGGGTATTTATAGTTCGATTTCCAACTTATATTTAATGTAGACTAAGGTAGAAGAATAAAACTCAATTATAATTTAAAGAAACCTTTTAATAGACAAAGCTCATAGTGAATTTAAAAATTCACCAAAGACTTAAAATTTAAATTTGGTCAAAAAGATTAAAAGGTGACAATAAAATTATTAATAAAGCAACGAAATTTGAATTAAATAACAGATAATAATTTGCTATGCAAAGTGTTATTTTTGTTTATAAAATTCCAAAGATATGTGCAAATTATTATAATTATTGTATATACTTATACTTAAATTTATTTTGGTCATGCAACTATAATTGATTTGGTCAACTCTTAACGCTGACCTGAGATCACGATATCTTTGTTTACCTGCTGAATTTTTGCAGAGGGGCTACGCCTTCCATTTGAGGGTCTCACCTCGCCAAAGGCAATTGGGCGGGAAAGCAAGAAAAACAAATAGAGAAACGTGGCCAAAATGTTGACTGTTTTCTGTGTGTTTGTTTGTTGTTTTGTGGGGGTGGCGCCTAACGAAACGGTCCCAAAATGTTGGACGTTGGTGGCCTCCAGTAACAAAAAAATTCGCACGAGTATTTAACACCCAGCAAGTGATTGTAACAACAACAACGACAATCATTAAAAAGCCAAATAACAATAAAACAAAAAATTAAAAAAGCAAACAATAATAATAAGCGACTGGCAATCAATTTGAAATTGAAACGCGTTTTTATTGCGCCTGGTAGGTGTCTGTCTGTCGTTCGGTCTGTCGTATACTCGAATACCGTGCGTAGGCCACATTATTTGTCGTCTTTTCTTTCCTTTTCATCTGTTGTCCGCACTCCACTTGGGTCTGGGTCTGGCTCTGGCTCAGTCTGTGAACCTCGAGCTGCTTTTTGGCCACGCCAATTGACGCTGATTATTTGCAATTACTGTGGCCAAAAGAAACCCAAGGCGACATTCGTGATATGACATCCACCGACGCGATTCAGAGATCTTTCATATAAAAATAGCTGCTGTCATAATTTAATAGCCCTCTTAGCAGTATACAAACATGTATTTTTCTAACTCCTTTTTATTTTGTTTCTCGTTTGATTGCATTTTAATGTGCGTAAATGCAAAGTGCATGGAAACATCAAAGACTGCGCTGTTTGCCCACAACTCTAAGCCTTTCAAGGCGTATCGCCTGTAATATATCATGCCAGTCGATAATTTGTCAAAAATTTAAGCATTTCATATTTACAAAGCAATTTTCACGATGATATATTAGCAGCATTTAAAATGTACAGTGATGAAAAATCATCAGCAATTTATGTTTATAATTGATTTTAATATTTAGCTTAGAAATGCTTAACAAATCTAAATTGTTAAATTGATTTCCGGACAGTAAACGCATTTCTTTTTTGCTACATTTTCCCATGAACTATCGAGTCTTTCAACGCATCAAGAACTCTTTGTACCAATATATTTTTGACAGACATACTGACTGATGATATATACCATAAAATAATATATTAGAATTTATAGTCTGTGCCCAAAACTAACCCAATTCGCAACGCCTTCGTTCAGTGGCGACATTTTGCTCTGCTGGCCAGCTCACCTGCCCTGGCAGATAGCACTTACCTCTTGATTTGAGCCACTTTATTTATAAAGCAGACACGCACCTATCACACTAAAATATACATATATTATAAAATGTTGGCCAACATTGACGCTGGCGTTTCGTTGGCGTTTTGTCAACTTTTGGGAACGCCGATATAGAATCCAAACAGAGCAGAGCAGAAAACGATAATAATCACTTTGATGAGCATCAGCATTGACATATTGTTGAAATTATTGTCGCCTGTCAGTTTGCATACGCGTTTATTCACTCCTCAATGGGTCGGCCAAGCTTATTCTCTCAAACTGATTCCCAATTATAATTGGCAGCCGGCTGCAGGCAGCGGAGGCAGATGGGGGCTGGCTGATCCAATCGTTCAAAATCAATATTTATTCAATGTGTTTGTGCATCGTTTTGACTGATTTTGATTACACTAGTCAACAGTAATTCGTAAAACAAATAGGCGCAAATAAAAACAAGTGTGTTAAATATATTTTAGATATAAACGATTTATTTCCTTAAGATTATTTCTTAAGATTTGCAAAGTAAAGTTAAATTGTTTGAATTTGTTACGCAGTGTTCTTATTGCTGACGCTGATGAGCTAATGCCGCCAGCAGATATTAACCGGGCCAGTAGACATATATAGACAACATTCAGTATATCCCCACAATAACCCAATGTCATGTTCGCTGTCCATTTGTGTGAGCCTCATGCAGAATGTGGCACATGTTGCTTGCCCCCATCAAGATTTGCATGGGTTATTAACTGGTGGCAATTGCGATATGCGTCTGTGGTGCGGTTGCGTTTTGTTGACAATTTGTAGCGTAATTAATTGAAGCCAAATTAATAAAAGCAACAGCATACACAACACAACAACACAACAGAAAAGCTGGCAAACTGATGACGACAGCGCCTGCAGGGGATTACAACTGGCAGCGCAACTGATACATAATGTTAAATGACTTAAATGTTGACGGCCAACCAATAAAACAACAACGGCAACAACAACGGCAACAACAACAACAACAATAAAAGCCAACAAAAAATGGGCAATCACAAGTCAAAATCACGTTTCAATGAGCAGCAGACAAAACACCGCAAACAGACGCCACAGCCATCGCTCACGATTAACTTGGCCAAGATCTGCCTCAGCTGGCGCTTTGACTTTTTCAGTTTCACCTCTCTCGCCTTCCCGAGATTTGTTATGCTTTGTCAATGTGCTTGACAGACAGACAGACAGCCAGCCAGCCTGTGAATGCGTATTAATTTTAGCACACGATTTGTTTTTGATCATAATAGCTTCATTTTAATATATGTTTTTTATAGGTCGACATGGTAATATCAGACAGGGATTAATTCTCAAATTGTCAGTCAATTTTCTGTCAGCATTTTTACAACTTACTAATCTGACTCATGAAATATTTATTCAGTAATATGTGAAATACTTAGGTACACGGATACCATACTTAATAATTAGGCAGTATTAAAATAGAAAATATAATAAAGCGCTTTTACTTAAATTTATTAATAAAACTTAGATAATGACAATAACAAAATTAAGAATATAATAATAATTTATTATGATAAAATTAATTATTAAATATTAGATTTTACATTTGGCTTTTAAAATTATCCTGTAAACTTCTCTGATCTCATAATTTATGAAACTTTATTTATTTCAGAATTATATTAAATCTTATTATAATTAAATAATAAATATTTGTATTCAAACATTTGAGAGATTGAAGGGTTTCTTCTATAAATATTTTAATAATTATACCCAATATTACAGTAACATTTACAGAATTTCCTTTTATTTATTTGATTCTTTACAATTTAATAAAGTTGTTTACATTTTCTCAAAACTTCTTGACAGCTGACAACAAGGTTTACTGTGCAACTCACAAATCAAATATGCAGCTTATTCATAAGACAGTCGCCCACACTCCAAAAAACTAAAGACACTTTCTAGGCGGCCGTCAGTTATGCAAATTATAAGTAGATGTAAATGAGAATTTAACAAAAAAACTAATGAAAATGCGTATAAAATTAATTAAAAACAACAACTTAATCGCTTATTTCCGTTCGACAATTCACGGGTCGATTCCACTCTAGTAGCTATCTCGGCCTTAGCTAAAGATCATTTGCTAGCTTCAACTTCCCCAATGAATGAATGAACGAATGAATGAATGAGTTGGCGCAGAGTCATTCACAAAGGCCGTCAGACCAAAGTGCAGGTGGTTGTTGTTATTTCTTTGAGCTGGGCTTGCTGCGTGGGTGGCAGCCGCTTTCGAGTGTATTTCCGCTTGAAAGCGGCAATAACAATATTTGTAATAATAAATTTACGTTAAAATATAAATAAAATCAACGTCGACGACGACGACGCCCCCGCTTTAAAGTCGACCGAGCGCCAACGCAATCGCCGTTAACAGCGACGCCAACAACTTGTCAAGAAGCTGGCCCAAAGCGATGCTCACAATTAGCCAACAACTGAGTAGTTAAGCTGAGATTGAGACTGAGACCGAGACCGTGACTGAGATTGAGAGTTTGCTTTCTCACCGCTTTCTCAAAGCCAACCATAAAAGGCCCGCAATGCGAATCCAACTTCCTAAGCGGGCTCAGGTCAAAAGAGAGAGAGAGAGAGAAATAAACAACCCAAACAAGTCATAGACTTGGACTCGTGTTTTGTGACCATATTAAGGCAAATGCGATTTGCAAGCTGGTAATTAAAAGCCAAAGTATAAAATTCAAATGCGTGTAGAGCCGAGTCAGAACATTTGCATAAACAATTCGCAGACAGAGGCGTCACTTACAGTGGGGTTTCAATCAGATGATCAGTTTGTCAAGAAAATAGAATAGAATTAAGAAGTGTCACTATGGTATGCTAATTCTCGATATTAACAGGAAGTTTGTCATTATCTTAATATCTTTGCAAATTAAAAAAATTAGAATCGTTCCCTCTAGCGATGGCCCTGGGTTTGAATCATAAGCATAAAAAAATGCATAGAATTGTGACGTTTGTTTTTTTAATTATGGTCCGTTTGGTCATGTTTCTGTCTTTGGACTTGGCAATAGATTAAGTTGTCAGCATATTATAGCCAATTTGTAAGTATATATAAGTTCATATGTTATATGTGTGTATAGCTCTTGACATGATAATGCAGACACTCCCCAAAAAGCGTTTCGATTCGCACGCAAATCAAATTAATGTTGCATGCCTTAATTTTTCTCTCGACGACCTTGCGACATGAACAAATTTATGCTACTTAAGCGTACTTCCACAGCTGACCAGCTGACGATGCTGTTGAAAAATTATAATCAAATTTAACTGTTGTCATCATGATTTATTTCTGTGTGCGCTGTTAAAGAACAACAAAAGACAACAACAATCACGAGCTGATCGACTGACAAATGAATAGTCAGTCAGCTGCTACTCGGGTCGATCGCTCGATCAGTCACTCAGTCGCTCAGTCCCTCAGTCAGGCAGTCCGTCTTGTCAGCCAGTAATTTGTCTAAATACTCATACATGAGTGTATGAATATACATATATCGAATAAGTGCGGCGAATACTCACGAATGCCGTCATACAACTTGTTGTTATGCCTGCAGGAGTAAATCCATTTTGCAATTAACTATTGCCTCTTGCCAGTTAATTATAATTATTATCTAAATAAATAATAAATGGCCACAACACAATTGTTTCATAACAAAATCAACGCCAATCGGCGACTAATTTGAATGCCAAGTTGATATAAAAACAATGTAATAAATTGTTCGATCTTTTAATAATAAGCAAACGAGCTGTGTACAGATAATATCGAAATACTTCTTTATGAACTAATCTAATAATTGAAATCAATTATTCCGTTTTATATATGCCGATTTCACTTGAAAAACATTCAACAATTAAACTAAATCCAATCAAGGAATATTCACTATGAGAAAAGCGGATATTCTGAAAAATATTCCAGCAATCCAATTGGAGTATACAAATTTTATGTTCGAAATAATCGTATATATCAGATAACTATGGCCGTTTCTAATTTTCTGATATTTAAATGCCAAAAACCAAAATTTGTTTATCGGTGCATATCATTTAACAGGTCATATAAAAAATATGTTTAAGCACAAAATAATTATAGTTGGAAATGTTAATCTGACAACAGGAGATTTCAAAGTTCAGTTTAGAACAATAAAAATCTCTTGTTTGTCAACTTTAGTTAACCGAACACTTGTTACACTTCTTATAAACATTATTACGTTCTTACCTCTTTTTAAAAAAAAAACTTGAGTGTGAATTAACTAAATATTTTAATCAAAATAATATTCAAATAGGCACAAATAATTTACAAAACTTTTAATGACTCGTACAACAAACAATTTTATCCCCAGTTTCGATATTTGACACCCAAAA
The DNA here is from genome assembly GCA_037043405.1 of Drosophila subquinaria. Taxonomy (NCBI): domain Eukaryota; kingdom Metazoa; phylum Arthropoda; class Insecta; order Diptera; family Drosophilidae; genus Drosophila; species Drosophila subquinaria. The sequence goes on along the minus strand of JBAMBL010003111.1, from coordinate 717,218 downwards.
ACCTTCCCAAAGGTCTAAGATGTTTTCTAACTGAATTCATGGTAATAATAAAGCTTAAAATTCTTAAAGCGCAGATAAACTTACAAATACTTTGTTTACAAAGCAAAGATTGAATTTCCAAAGTGTTAAGAGTTATTCGATTTCAATTTTCAATTGTTTTTAGTGGTATTGTCAAGTTAAAGCTGCTGCTTCTTTACTGTGACACTTAAGTCTGATTAAGTGTTCCATTCGGCACTCGAGAATGCTCACCACAATTAAGTTATTTCATTAACATACTAGAGATGAACAAAAATACTTGTTGCTATGTGATCATCGTCTTGAATAGCTTCTAGTTATGATTAGAATGAGTTGGGCCACTCAAATGAAGTTCAAAAATCTGGCTAGAAATCTTGAAGGTAGTCACAAATTAACATACTGAGCCATAACAATGTTTGACTGATATAAATGAATGTCAAACGGCGCAGCAACATAAATAAAAAATTAGTAATAAATTTAAATAAATAACTGCCTAGCAATATTAGATCATACCGAGAGACAGACACACAGACAGACAGGGAGAGTGAGTGAGAGATTGAGAGAAATCTCAGTCAGAGAATGCTGCGAATTGGACTCAACTCGAAATGAAAACGAAAATTTAACACAATTTTGAATGTACTCAGAAGTATATCCAAAAAGTCACTCAAGAGCTGCCGCAGATCAACAACAGACCCGAGCAAATCGACCGAGACGAACAAACGATCGGACGATCGGGCAACCGGCCTGCCAACGCAGAGACACCCACACAGGCCAAGTGAATTGAGTGGGTGAGTGGGTGAGTGGATGAGTGAGTGGAGTGAGTGGAGAGCATTTAGAACTGGTTTGTGCTCAGCTACAGGGGATTTGGGTCTACGGCTCTGCCTTCAATGACGCTCTGTGTTATGTGCTGTGTGTCGTGTGTGTTGTGTGTTGGCGTCGTCACAAGCAAACCAAGCCAACAAGCTGGCAGTGGGTTTAGCGGTTTATTGGTCGACTGTCGAGGCTCGCTTCCAGTCGTTGCTGTCGTATCTGTAAGATACAAACGTAAAGTGCTGCTTTTTAATGCCGCATTTCATTCATTGATCGTTTCAATAGCGCACCGCACGCTCAGCGCAACAGACAAGTGCCGGTCTTGGTATCCCGGAGCGTATTCTCTGCACTCGATACTCGATTCTCAATTCTCAATTCTCGGTGATCTGTTCTCGGTTCTTTGTGTGGGTATCAACCGCAACAGGGCCAAAATCAATAAGCCTACTCAGACTCGCGTTGGCTTCGCTAACGGAGTCAAAGCCAAGTGCTGCTGCCCCAACATAGACACACTTAAATGAGTGGACGACATTGACGGACGACGACAACAACGGCAACGGCGACAACAACGACGGCAGCGACGCTGACAAACGGTGCTCAGTGCATAGCGGACAGGCGCAGCAAGCGGACGCAGCACGTTGCTTTCGACAAGACACAAACGCAGACGCAGAACACAGAACGCACCTTTCTCCAACAAGAAGCAACAATCTAGAAGCCACAGCAACGGGCCGTGTATTTTTGTGCGCCAACTCGGGTTATTGGATACAGATACATAGATACACAGCAGCATCAGCATCAGTAGCAGCAGCATCAGATGTGCGCGTACTCACGGATATTTTTAGCAGCCGGCCTCACACACTGACACATAGATACACAAACACACACACACACACAGTAACAGTCGCATTGCTGACACACGCGGCTCGCACGTTTTGGAAAAACTGTTCTTTGAGGCTTTTCTGACACTCAGTTGCATCGCGTATCCATCAGACACAATTTTAGCTAAAAAGCAAAACTTATCGACAAAGTCCGTAAAACAAATTAGCGCAAATGACAACAAACTAAAAATATAATAAAAATAAACACACAAAAATACAAACTGAAAAAAAAACTAGTTTGCTGTGGAAGTTCGAGGAAATGAAAATAATAAAATTCAAAATCAAAACAAATTTATTTTTGTTGAGTTAATCTGCCAAATTTATGCATGAGGCAAGCGTTAATTTCAAATAAAGTCACAAAACAACAAATTCTATGACTAATTAGCTGATGCTGTGGAATTTTAATTGAAACTCACAATCAAACACGAAATCTGATTCGATTTCATTACAAAAATAAATACAACATAAATAAATACAAATAAAACAATAATCAAAATCAAATTGAAGTGTGTGAAAGTGTTAAAAATACATTAAATTGATTGAAAATTCAAATTTCTATGTGACAACTGCAATAAATACACATTTCAAAACTACAATCAGCCCAAGGCACCTCCCACATTTTTGGATTTATGAAATCAAAAAGGTAAATAAATATGTACATATTTCATTTGCTGTGATCTCTTGTTATTGCTGTTGTTGTTTCAATAAAAATAGACAAGCGTCGAGCATATAAATATAAGAAGTATCAGAAACTGGGGGACTTGGACTTGGCAGCAACCCGGGGCGTTCCACAGTGGAAAGCGAAGCATTTATTTGTTCAAGGTGTTGAAAACTTTTGATTTTCCTTGGGCTGCATTGGGCGCCCAACTTGTCAACAGCTCTCAGGCAATGCCCCTGGAGAGAGCTGTGGGGGCTATCAGGAATCTTACTCGATATTCTCTCATCAACTGTGTTGTCTGGAGAGGAACAGGCTGGAAAGACATTTAAATTATTAATATGTCTCAGTTTGTGACTCAAAATTCGCAAAATTTAGCCTTTGAGTTAGAATGAATCTCACTTTTTGTACTAATAATAAGAATAAATCTAAGGAAAGTATCTTCACTACTCTATAGATAAGTTATCATCAACTGCAGCCAATTATTTGTGTATTTTTAATTTTATTTGTTTTGGTATTGCAATTATTCATTTGGCTTGATTTAGTATTGTTTTTTTATTACATTTTCGTTGTGTTTGTAAACAAAGCTTTCATCATTTATCAGATTAGGTTAACATTTTCAAAGCTATTTGAAAATTAAATTTGGTTTAGGATCACTGCTAAAGTTGCTTGTTAACAATTAGGGAAACTATGAAATTATTCATATGCTGTCATAAATTGGTAATACAATGAATCCATGGCACCATGACCCAAATTAGTTAGTTGAATGTGGGAACAGCTGTTGCTGTCTTCTCCGCAATGAGAAGAAAACAAAGGGAATTAGCCAAAAGGCGAAAGACCGAAACCTGTCAGAAATCAAGCAAATCAAAAACAATAGCAAGAAACTAATGGGTAATACAAAACCACACAGTGTTACCAAAATACCTACACACAGATAGAGAGAGAGAGAGAGAGAGAGAGGAAGATTGTCATGTCGAATGTAAACACAAACATATCCACATACGCAACGTGTGCCAATCTTAATAAACAAACTATACTTAAATGGAAATCAAACAAACGCATGCGAAGCAAGTCAACAAAAAGGCAAATGAAAAGAGAAAACAAAAGCAAAAACATAAAACGAAAATTGAAAGATGCAAAAAAAAGGAATCAAAATCAGAATTTGCCGCTAGCAGACTAAAAATAAAAAAGAGCCCAACGGCAACAACACGAGACGCCGATGTAGGCAAAACAATAACAACAACAAGCGGCAACATGCAACTGGCAACAGCACGAGACAAAAGCAACAATAACAACAAATGAACAAGAAGAAGAATTTGATGATTTCCACAAAAAGAATATTACGAATCACAAATCGAAGAGAGAAAGAGAGAAAAACCTGCATACAATAAAAACTAATTTTAGAGCTGTGGCAAAAACAAAATAGAAAAACTCTGAGTCAGTCCGACTCTATAGAGATATGCGAGTCACGAGGGCAGTTTTTAAAGGAATGCACAAAAGCCGTGGATATATTTTGATAATTTTGGCCAATTTAAACAAAATAAGTTTTAATAGAATCAACAAGCGAGGGCTACTTAAAAGTAATGGATAGTTTAAGTTGTTGCAAAGCAAATTCAACCTTTTTTATTATAATGCTAACAATAGAGAAAATCAGGACAAAAATACGTAAGCTCTTTTCAGCATGTCTTAACTTTTTTGTGATCTCATGTCTGTTTTTCCAGAATATGCAGTTGCCAGGCAAGCATTCTATAGAATAAGCTTCTCATTTCCCTTCTCTTTTCTGGGCAGCTTTCATTTGCAGCTTTTCTCGCATATTTCGTTCACTTTTCCAGCAGACGCTTCATTTTCCATTTAACCGCGCCCGACTGCCCGCCCACCGCCCTCCTCCCACGCCCCCACACACACACACACACACACACACTGACAGACAGACAGACAAACTCAGCTCACTTTGTGGCGTGCAGACAAGCGTGCAGAAAAAGTTCTAAATTTAATGGCTACACCTAAAAATGCAGCGACTGCAACTGGGCTGGAGGTTGGCAGGGCGGATGGGGAAACGATGCTCATCGTCAGTTTCAAGTGCACTTTGGATAGACAGCTACTCCCTGCAGTACCCTAACAAAACTAAAAAACTAGAAAAGAGGAAAGCAACAACAACACCAACAACAGTCAGAAAACAAAACATGAAATATTTGAAAATGAACCTCGCCCTTCGTCTGCCTCTTTTAGCTTGTTGCCTCTTCACGGCTGGCCGCACGCACGACGCGCCTTTTGTCTACTCTGTTGTTGTTGTTGTTGCATGGCAATGCTAAACGGGTGAGCGGACAACAGGAGGGTGCCAGAGACAGGGCAGCGGATCGGAGGGCTATTCCATGTACTATACTTGTTGGCTGCGCATTTCAATTGGTTTCGTATTGTGCCGGCGAGTAATTGAAAACTTAAGCAGCCAGCCAAAACACAGAAGCGCGCTTTCAAATTTTCCAATCAGAAAATGTGAGAAAGTGCAAAAAGCCTGCACCGCATCCTGTAGCACTTCCTGCACATCCTGTGGCCACGACTCCAAACACGCCCTTAACTCCTGCCCCTGTTGCTGTTTGTTCAACAACATTTATTAGCCGCGAATACCTTTAATCGCATGCAATTTGTAGACTCAGCACACGGAACTTGCTAATTCTCACGTCATTTTGGCGCCGCAGGCAACAAAAGCAACCACAAAGCCAAGACGACACCCCGCTCCTGGCCATCGGACACCGGACAGGAAAAGGGAAAGGGTTACGGAACTATCGGGGGTTGAACCAGGGGAGAGCTGCGGAATTTCAGTGCTCTTAATTGCACCTTGTTTCTTGCATGTCGCGTAAACTTTTTATGCACCTCAAAACACTTTTCCGAGTGCTATCGGGCATGTCAGCTAGAAAACGATTAACAAAAATGTAGAGCCTAAAGAATCATTATTACAGAGTAAATATCAAATAATAAAATAGGTTAAATAAATAGGTTAATATGTGTCTTCAATCGATTTCTTCTTCTCGTCTTCATAAAAATGTCATCAATTTATATAAATTATATGAGTTTACTTCAGATTAAAATAAAATTTAAAAATTCTTTTTAACATTCTCAATTTCTTAAATATATTTAAAATATATTTCTTTAAATATATTTTTCAAAACACAGAAACTAGTTAGATATTTTAAAATGAAAGTATTTTCTTACTTACTGCTGTTGAATTTCTTCCTTATTACTATTCATATCTCTTTTCATTTTGACTCTGGTGATCAGTCATGATCTTTGCGTTCGCATATCCCTTTCCCCATACCCAATTCTCAACTTTCCCAAAGATCATCCAATAGTCGTCAGCTTGTTTTGAAAACACCTTTAAGATTTCGTGCTTCAATTCAACTATCGTCGCGTGGCAAAATTTAATTGCCATGCAAATCAGGAGAGCAAACTGCAAAAAGATAAAAACAAAAAAAAAACATTAAGGCAGTCACGAATACAGAACAAAGTGAATTTTTTTGAAACGTGTTGAGAATGGCAGCTTTGAGGAGCTGTTGCAAGTTAAACATTAAGATTATGTGGTAGACAATCAGTTAGCTGAAACCCCAGTGTTAAATGTAGTTGAAAGCAACTCTGCTCTCTTTCTCCCGTTTAACTGTTTATGATGAAAAGCGCAGACAACAATCAATAACAAACAACAACAAGAGCAACTTGTTCAAGTCTTGGTATGGTCAAAGCAATGCAACAAGTGCCAGGCAACGGGGAGGGGGCGAAACGAGAAAACGAGGTAAAAGACTGGGCCGGGCCAACAGCAAGAATCTGATGCCAATTTTGGCAATCTGCACTAAATTGTCCATTTAAGTGAACCTGACATGGACACCACACGCTCCCCGTCTGAAGTCTGTAGAGTGTAGTCGACGATGATTGCAATCAATCTCCTCATATTTACACCTCTGCACAGCTCACAGATTGAGAGCTAGTTGCAGCGATTTATGAGGCCAAGGCACAAGCCATGCAACAAGGCAAGGGCGTTAGCATCGGTGCAGAAACATTCGACATTCGACATTTGGCTTAGGCGGTGGCAACTTGTTGTTGCTGTTGTCGTTGTTGTTATTGCTGTTGCCACTGCCACTGTTGCTGCTGCTGCTGCTGTTGTTGATGACGTTGAATCGGCATCAAGTTACATTTCATGTAACTTAATTCTTGCATTAAAATGCATTCATTAACAATTTCTATTCGTTTGCCGTTACTCTGTTTGCATCCCATGCATGTTGTTATTTTTGTTTTACTTAGTTAGACGAAACCGCAACCGCAAAATATAAAGTAAAGTAAAAAATAAAACACAGACAAACTTGTGGAAAAAGTAATGCAAAATATTTAGTACAGTTGACCTACCACAAAAAAAATAAAAATAAAACTTTCTCTACTGCTGAAACAACATTGTTACAAAGTTAACTCTGTACTAACATTAAAGACAACTTATCACATATATTAAATACCTTTTTAATCTGCACAGCATGTAACTTATCTATCTGGAATTTAAAATTGGCAAAAATTTAGCTTGATTAAGTCATCAGTAACATATTTGAACATATTAAAATAAAATAGCTTGCTAACAAATTTAAGAGTCGCAATGGAATCTTTAACAAATGCCCTACACAATTTCTTCTCTATCTTGTAGTTTGGTAGTTATCACAAGTTAACACAAAATAAATAAAATAAATGAACATCAAATTATTATAGATACTTACAATTATTATTTGTATAATATTGGGCTTTAAGCTGTTTTATTTTATAATCAAAAAGATTATTACTATTAATTTGGTATGTTTCGCAAATATATAAAACTTTTGAACAGACTTGCGATCAAAAACAACCTTTTGAAATGTCGATAATCTTAAAATGGCAGAGACTTACTTTTATCGAGCATAATCGTATTTACCAAGTCATTAAAATTGACTGCCATAAATTGGATAGAATTGATTTCAATTTTATATACATTTATTTTATATTATATTTTCATTTAACTCAACAAATTTAACATTTGATCTATTCTCTCGAAAACTTTTTTTGATTAAATTTAACTAAACTTTTTAGGTGAAAAGCAGTCTGATTTTGACTTTTACGCAGAAAGTGTAATGATTTAAAGGATCCCATCTTTCAGATATTGGATTATTCGCTTAACGAATTGAAATTATTTATTCTACTACACTTTCCGATGAATATAATAGTATGTATATATTTTAAGGCTCCAAGCATATGTATTTGAAAACTCCAATCGGATTTGTGCCGCATTAGCCACGCCTTTAACCAAATGTATTGGTCAAGTAGATTGATGATAGTTGAATATTTGATAGGCATTCGAGAATTGCGCAGTAGTCTTAAAGTTGAGATCGATTAACATCTTGAGGTAGATTTGTTGGATGCTTGAACTGAGTTGCAAGTGCCACCAACTGGCACCTTGAGGCGACCATTTAAGGATTAGCTAAACAATCTGTTTAATCAACTGGGCATGAGTCAACCTGAAGTAAATTTAAGTTTATGTGAGCGATGGCGATTGTGCAATACGAGTACCCATACTTATATTCATATTGAAATGGGTATTCGTATTCATATATTCGTAAAATGAAGTCCAAATTCGATTGCTCAACCCTGCCCAAAAGAATAAATTTGTTTATGACTTTTTGGTTGATGCGTTTTTCGGCTTCAGTGGGTTTTATGACGGAAGCAAAGCGTCATGAAGGAACCACCCACACCACAGCACACATCACAGCACAGCACTTCATCCGGCAGCGACTTCAGTTCGCTTAAGCAATTAGAACCGTTTACGGAAGTTGTCGGATGGGTTAGACCCAGTTACGCTCGATTGCCCGTCGATTTTGATAGAACATCGAGCATTTTTGGGCAATTTAAGCAAATTGTTAATTGCTTTCGATTGCTGGGGCGGCACAGCCCACGCTTTAGAAATAGAGACAGAGACCAAGAGCCAAGAAGACGCCGTCAAATTAAATTGAAATCCAATCTAACTCGAACTTTCACTTTTGCGCCGTCTTTGCAGATGAAATCCAGCACATACGAGCTGCACAACTACGCGGAACTAGACATGGAGCTGGACAGCGATCAGATGCAATCCGATGCCAAAGGCTCCCGCAAAAGGAAGGCCAACAATGCCACTGGCTGTCGAAGGGGAGAAAAGTACTCGCTGCGCCAGAAGCGACAGAAACGCATTCCCGGAGAGCCAGCGACGACATTGATGCCATCATCACCTTGCACAGAAATGGAGTCAGCAACAGTGGCGAAGACAAAGGCAACGCCAACTGCATCCAAGGCCAAGAGCTCGGCCAAGACGAAAGCGCCGCCGTTGAGTAAATACCGGCGAAAGACGGCGAATGCCAGGGAACGAACGCGAATGCGTGAGATCAACATGGCCTTTGAGCAGCTGCGTCACTGTGTGCCGCAGTCCATTACTGGCGAGGATGCGGCCAGCACCAACGAGAAGCTGACGAAGATCACAACACTGCGACTGGCCATGAAATACATTGGCATGCTGAGCGAGTCCCTGCAGGATCCCAGCTATGAGAGCGACTTCCTGGTCGAGTGTCTGCGCGAGAGTGCCAGCCGTGATCCGCATGTCAGCCTGGATACAGATCCCGAGGCGGAGGCGGAGCAGGAGTACGAGCTGGAGCTAGAGCCAGCTCCCGTCAAGTCCAAAAAGCAGTCCAAGGCCAGCAAAAAGACGCCAGCGAAGCGACAAACTAAACAGGCCAAGACAACGAAAGCAACAGCAACAGCAGCGACGACTTCGATGACATCATCGACGACATCCACGGCGAGCAGCTCACCGGAATCGTGTTATGCCTCCTCCTCCGTGGGATCACCTGCATTCTGTGCGGCCGCCTGCTCGCCCAGCTCCGCCTACGCGTCTCTGTCCTCCTCCGCCTCGACGAGCAGCAACAGCAGCAGCAGCGATGGAGCTGCTCCTCTGGACGCGGACAGTCTGCTGGGGATGCAGGCGCTGAGTGAGCTCGACACGCTGCTGCTGGAGTCGGACAGCGAGTCGCTGCACTGCCTCGATCCCGGCTATCAGAGCCTGCTGGTCTCGGCGGGATCCATGCTGCCCGCGCGGGGAGATTTGCCCATTTCGATGCACTCGCCGTTGGATAAGCCGGATGTGGAGCTGAGTCTGCGACTGCTGGACCATTCAACGGACTCCTTTGACTTTGCCAGCGATCAGCAGCCCTCGGCCTGTATTAGTCCTCTGGCCACCCTGGACAGTTTCCATCCGTTCGCCGATCTGCTGCACGGCGAGTTCCCAGACTTATTTCTGGCGTGACCAGCTGGGAGTGAAGTTTAGTTTATTTATTGATAGTTTTAAATGATAATTTGTTACATTGTTCGTTTAAGTTTAACTTAGTTGATAGAGCGCGGCAGACCTAACCTCACATTAGCTATAGCTGACAGCTATATCGGAATTCATCGTGTCATAGCAGGCAGACAGGCGACAGGCAGGCAAGCAGGCTCGCAGCAGGCAGCCCGTGTCCATGTGTTACTTTCCTTAATCATTTCTCGTATCAATCAATTCTTTCGAAAAGTATGTAAATAAATCACAAAATGTTGTTCAATCAGAATTCATGTTGTATGTGTTTTTTTCTCCTTGTGAAATCATAAATTAAATTAATCGTTGTCAAGAAAATATGCAGAGGTATGCGAATCCAGAGACGGACTTTCCCGAGGCCTACAAGCTCTGCAAGCTGTTCAATCTCACCCAGGAAAATCTGATGAGTGTGAGGAACAGCATAACGAAGGAGATAATTGCGGGCTTGGGCACCGATACACATGGGCGATCGTCGATTCCCTGTTTCCTCAGCTATGTCCAGAACATGCCCACGGGACGGGAGCGTGGTCGCTTCTTGGCCCTGGAGATGTGGCCCACCAACTGTCGGATTATGTTGGTCAAGTTCGGTAGCGAGAAGGATGTCTATATGAGTTCCAAGTGTGTGATTGTGCCACATACTGTTGCCGGGGCACGTGGCACACAGCTGTTTGATTTCCTTGCCTCCAACATTGCGATTTTTGTCAAGGAGAAGAAGGTGGAAAAGGATAATCTTCCGATGGGCATTGCCTTTGCCTTCGCCTTGAATAAACTGGCGCTGGATGTGGGCATCTTGGTGGCCTGGACAAAGGGCTACGGCGCCAAGGGAGCGCTGGGCAAAGACGTGGTTCAGCTGCTTCGCATTGCTCTGGCCCGGCACAAGGACATCTCGGTTAATTTGGCGGGCATCATTAACATATCCGCGGGATCACTGATGGCTCTAGCCTGGTCCCAGCCCTCCTGCAAGGTTGGTCTAATCATTGGAACGGCCACAAACGCCGCCTACGTGGAGCAGAGTTCCGAGTGCGAGAGATACGAGGGACCCGCCGATTTACCCTTGATGATCATCAACACGGAATGGGGCAGATTTGGTAGCAACGGCCACTTGGACTTTTTGCGCAACGAGTTCGACAAGTTGGTCGACGCTGACTCCAGTAATCCGGGACAGAAGTACTACGAGAAGTGCATCAGCACTCTATATCTGGGCGAGCTGGTGCGCCTCATCATAGTGCGACTCATGGACCAGGGCGCCATGTTCAAGGGGTACAGCAAGGACTGGATTGGCATACACTGGAAGATGGAAATGAAATCCCTGATAGCTGTCGTATCCGATCCCCCAGGCGTCTATGTAAAGGCCCAAGAGGTGCTGGACAAGTTTAAGCTGCGCAACTGCGAGGAACGGGATCTGGCCATGCTGAAGTACATCTGCCAAACGGTCACTGATCGATCCGCCAAGCTTGTAGCTGCCGGCTTGGCCGCATTGATCAATCGCATGAACTTTCATCAGATATCGGTTGCCGTCGATGGTGGCATCTATCGCCTGTTTCCCCGCTACCAGCAGGTGCTCAATCAAACCACAACTCTGCTCACCTCTCCAATGAATTCATTCGAGATCATCATCGCCGAGGACAGTCCTGGTGTCGGAGCTGCCATTATGGCCGGCCTGGCCGTTTCCCTAGCACAGCCGAATAAGTAAAAGGAATAGGTAATACCCTTTTTAAATCGGTGTAAAGAGGCTCAATATAAATTATCGCATTTTAAATGCTTAAATTTTTTAATAAATGTAAAGATATTAAATATATTTCCAATAAAATTCAATAATCTTTTTTCAAAAATGTTCACTCATCATAATCACAAAATTTGAAATTATGATTATAATACAAATTTCATTGATTTTCTGTTGTCGATTTGTTCTGATGACCACGGCCATTGTCATTAATTATTTATCGCATTTATGCGCTTCAATATTTATAAAGAAAACCATTTCTTGATTTTCACTGATGCGAGAAATGAGCTTAAAATTAAGGCAACTAATAAGCATGAAATAAGTAAATAGGACAAAGAGTTGTCACAGTCTATGTTAATAAAAATGCAACAATGAAGGTGTTGAATAACAAAGGGTGTTCTATTTAATATATATTAATGATATGAAATTCTTTGTTTTGTTCTTTTTTACTTTGTATTTATTATTTATTTCGTCTGAAAGAATTTTGTTTAATTTGTTTTTGGTTATTTTCTTAAGTTTTTTTGTTCTAATTAAGTTGGAGTCTGTTGATAATTTTATAAATTTGCAACAGTAATTTGTTTATTGAGAATAAATATTAATCGGTTCAGTTTTTTTACCTAATAACGTAGTGTCCTATTTACTTCTTTCGTACACTTTACTGTACACTCTTTTGTAACCTGTAAAAAGTATAATTATTATATTCTTATCGAAAAAATATAGTACAATTATAAATCGGAAATAAAGATATACGCTCAATCTTGAAACCAAATGATTTTTTAAAGGCAACATAATTTTTGTATCTAAACAAGTTATTTTTTTCACCGAATCGAGTTAGCTTGGAAACAATTGACAAACTCAACAAATTCAGTTTCGACTCCGATTCGAGATTAGTTTCAGTTTTTATGACGTGTCAGAGCCTCGATTATTTCAAATTTTAAGTTCTTAATAGCTAAGATAGCGGCCAGCTCTCGGTAGGACCTTTTAAGATGATGCAGCCAGAGCAACAGTTTCCAGAGGCTTATGAGATCTGCCAGAAGTTCAACATAAGCGATGAGAACATGGAGGAGATTGTCCATCGGCTGACCAAGGAGATCAACATGGGTCTGAAGAGAGACACACATCCGAGAGCTGTCGTTAAATGCTTCATCACCTATGTGCAGGATCTGCCCTCGGGCAAGGAGCGTGGAAAATATTTGGCCCTCGATCTCGGCGGCACCAATTTTCGTGTGTTGCTGGTGTCGCTGAATAGTGAAACGAATATCGATATTGTGTCCAACAGCTATGTGATTAGCAAGTCCATGATGGTCGGTCATGGACAGAATCTGTTTGCGTTTATTGCCGAGTGTTTGGCGTCATTTTGCAAGGAGAACAATATCGAAAAGGACAATCTGCCATTGGGATTCACATTCTCGTTTCCCCTGCAGCAGGTTGGCATAAATAAGGGCATCATGATAACCTGGACTAAGGGTTTCCAATGCGATGGCGTTGTCGGCAAGAATGTGGTCGAGCTCCTGCAGGATGCGATCAATAAACGAGGCGATCTCAAAGTCCGAGTCGTTGCCATACTGAATGACACAACGGGCACACTGATGTCCTGCGCCTTCGGGCATCGCAATTGTCGGATCGGCCTGATCGTGGGCACCGGAACGAATGCGTGCTACGTGGAGAAGACCATCAACACCGAGATGTTCGAGAATTACCAGACGAGCAATAAGCCAAACATGATTGTCAACTGCGAGATGGGCGCCTTTGGGGACAACGGCGTCCTGGACTTCGTGCGGACCACCTACGACAGGATCGTCGACAAGCAGTCGATCAATCCCAAGAGGCAGACGTTCGAGAAGTGCATCTCCGGCATGTATCTGGGGGAATTGGTGCGCCAGATTGTCGTCGAGCTGATGAACAAGGGGATCCTGTTCAAGGGTCTCTCGTCGGATGCCATTCACGAGAAGTGGCGATTCGAAACTCGATACATCTCCGAGATTGAGTCGGATCCGCCGGGCAGCTATCGCAACACCGCCATGATCATGGACCAGCTGGGCATCCGGACGAACCACGAACAGGATTTGGCGTGCCTCCGTTATATCTGCCAGACTATATCGACGCGTTCCGCTAAGCTGACGGCCTGTGCCCTTGTCTGTTTGATCCAAAAAATGAATGCCAAGGATTGTTCCGTGGGCATCGATGGTGGCGTCTATCGTTTTCATCCTCATTTTCACAACTTGCTCATGGCAAATATGAACAAGATGTTAAAGGGTTCAGTCAAATTTGAGTTGATTGTGTCGGAGGACGGTTCGGGTCGCGGTGCGGCCCTAATTGCTGCCGTGTGTGCCTAACCAAGAAGAGGCGATTAAAATTCTCAGTTCCTGATATAATTAAAGTAAATTTTTTAGTTTTTCACTTTAAACATAAATAAATATAAATAAAGTACATTTTTTAATTTCTCATTTCAAACTTGTGACTTTTTTGTTATTATTTATTTTATCTAATTTTTATTTTGTTTCTCAATTTTTTTTGTTATTTCTTAAACTTAACTTAAACTTAATTATTTTACAAAATTTTGCATTTCGTTGTTTTTTTGAATCTCACGTTTTTCCATTTCAAATGCGCGCGCAACGCAAAAGAGAGCAACCTTGTGCGCAAAAAGTCAATCTGCTGTTCCTCAAGTAAACATAGTTTTTTGCTCCTCCAGTTAACATAAAGCGCTCCTCTTAAAGGCGCAACGCAAATAAGAGCAAGCTGCACTCCTCACTTAACATAAGAAGCTCTTCAATCATGTTTAACATACTGTTAACTTACATATTGTCATTGCATAATTCTTAGCATGGATGCATTTTTCGATAAATTTATTATTTTGTTTAGGGCTGTCGAATATTTTTAAAATATCGTATCGATGATATTTTCTGTTTTAAAAAAATATCAAAATGATATTTAAAATATTATTTTAAAATATCGATATGTTGATATATTTTGATATTTTTTTTTTTTACTTAAAAAAAAAAAAAGTAATACGCCCCACAGTAAAAAGAGATAGTCTTATTTATCAAACAACAAAATATTTCATCAAAATACAGATCATTTCAGTATATATTTCCATACATATATTTCATAATTAGGGTATTCAAAAACTCTAATATTTGTGTTATGTGGCAAAGTGTTATATGTTGTAATGACAACAAACACACAGAAAAAAGTAAATCACACCAAACATGCCCTGGGGTATGTATACAAAATTCGTCGTATTGAGACAAAATTTCAAAAGGAGAAAGGTTGCCAGACTGTTTAAAGTATATTACGAAATAAGGTCACACTGAGGTTGGTATTGATATTGGCTGTAAAAGTAAATCATTTTTCTTGGTCATGTGGCTCTACGGTTAGAGTCGCCGACCTGTCAGAATTCGAATTTTCAGTTAAATAACTAGGGTTCGAATCCCACAAATTAAAATTTTAGTGATTGTTCCTTGGACAGATTTTAAATTTAAATATAGAGATGCAAATTATTTTAAATTATTAAAATGGAAGCATTAAAAAAGACAAGAGTAAAAGACGGTGACACCAAACGCATGAGCGTAAACGAAATAATGAGAATGCTTGCTTTTTACAAAACAGCTGTTCATTGAAATTAAACTCATTGAACTGGGGATTTATCATAAATACGACAACAGAAACTTAAAAAGGTCATTCACTAGCTACAGTGTTATAACTTTGCCACATAACACAAATATCATAGTTTCTAAATACCCTAAATATATTTTTTTTATATACACTACTGGCCAAATTAATAAGTACACTCTTTCTTTTACTATAACATCTATTATAAGCCAAGTCTTAAAATTTAAAAAAATATATTTGGAAAGGTCATTTAAATTCCGTTTGAATGACGCATAACCTTCCTTAACCCAATAAGTACCCATTGAAATATTCGAATTTTAAAAAAAGTCAACTTTCAAAACTTTTTTCCTCGATTTTATAAAAAAAATGTTGGGACGCAAAAACATTCTTCGAAGAATTCTAGGAGTGACTGCCAAACAAAATTTTCAAAAATCTTATCGCTTATATTTTTTATAATTTTTAGAAAATTGCTTAAAAGGCACTTATTGTATAAAAATTACGAAAATTGCACTTTCGCAAAGTATAAAAAAAAAATCGTATATTTGATATATCGCCAAATCTAATATCGCGATATAAATATATAATTTTTTATAAAAAATATCGATATATTGATATTTTGATATATTTTCAACAACCCTAGTTTTGATATTATTGTGATTAGGGATGGCGATATCCAAAATAGTGACGATATTGATATCCAAAATAATATCGTATATAATATCATATCGAAAATATCATATCGTAGTAAATATCGTAAATATCGCCTTGAATATCGATAAAAACAATATTCTTATGTTTTCAACAAAAACATAAAATTTTATTGAATACAGTCTGGGGTGCCACAGAAATCTCTTTCACCTGAAAAATGACGTAAATTTCATACAAATGTACGTCAAATTCAAGTGAAAGAGATTTCTGTGGCACCCCAGAGTTTGTTCAATTAATAACAATATTTATTAATTCACAAATTAAATAAAGAAATGCTTCTTAAGCAGTTTAAAAGGAAAGAGAATATCAGAATTTCAAAAACTTAAAACTTGCACCGAACAGAAAGTGAGTGCACTTCGAAATAAATAAATAATCACGTTTAAAAATGATTTAAAATTACTTAATTTGGCATATTGGAAATGTGTAACGCGAACGCACGATGCAACCAGCATCACCGCTCACAGAATAGAAGGGAAAAACGAAAAATTTTGAGATGATATGTATTTTTCGATATATCGAATTAAAGCTCGATATATCTAAATGGTATCGCATTAAATATCATATCGTCTCCTGCTTGGATATGGTTAGTAAATATCGATATAATATCGATATCGCCATATCGATACCCATCCCTAATTGTGATAGCCAGTTGCTGTCACACTGTACAAGTCGAGCGAAAAAAGTTCAGAATGTACGTAATTCATTAATTGCCAACACAAAGCAGGAAAACTAATTATACTTTACTAGGTATGCACTCTCCAGCACACTTGTGCGCTCACCAGCGCTGCGCCAAGGCCTCCAGATGGCCGCGGCCAACCGTCAGGTGTCGTTGAAAGTCGTCTCCGTCGGCTCCACGGTGAAGGATGAGACCTTCTTCGAGAAGAACGATCGACTGGGACGCGAGATGTCCCCGCACTTGACCATATACAAGCCGCAGCTCACCTCCATGCTGTCCATCATGCATCGCGGCACTGGCCTGGCCCTCGGCATGGGCGTCTGGGGCCTGGGCCTCGGTGCACTCATCTCCTCGCACGACATCAGCCATTATGTGACCATGGTCGAGGGCCTGCAGCTCAGTGGCGCCTCCCTGACCGCCATCAAGTTCATCATCGCCTATCCCGTTGGCTATCACTCCGCCAACGGTGTGCGCCATCTGCTTTGGGACACGGGCCGTTTTCTCAAGATTAAAGAGGTCTATTCCACCGGTTATGCAATGGTCGCCGCCTCCTTTGTGATCACCGCCATCTTGGCGCTCATCTAGAGAGCTGTCCCAACTGATGGTGTTGGTGGAACCCAGTTAAATTCTAGTGCGAACATGTTGACAAATTGTTAAATGCTGAATACATGTACAGTTTATTTATAATACGTTGATGCGTTCGCCTCTGTTATGTAATTACTTTGTTTGTTGTCAATGCAAAAAATTAATGCCCGTGTTCGTGCTTGGATATCGTGACTTTGTGCATTCTCTAGATAGTGTCATTAGCAAGCTTAATTTCTTAGTACTCCCTCCGTGTCGTAGCTAACAGCACCCGCAATTACTATAGGGTATATAGTCTGGTGAATTGCAGAATGAAAAGTAACTTTCTTGATTTTTGATGTATACACAGTTAAAAACAGATATTATATATCTATACTGTACATAGATCATTGAAATTGATGTGCATATATGTAAATATATGGTAAATAATTTGTTCAGCCCTGTATTCATAAATAATGAGGCATTACAGGACTGTTAACGTGGCAAATGATTTAACATGAACAAGAATGCGTCTATAAAAGATACAAATTCCTACTTAACTAGTAATAGCGCTCGCGTCTATATCTGCTAGTTAGACATTAATGTGGAAAACTGGAATAATTATAGCATCTATCATCTTTAAATTAAACACTGTTTGTTAAGGTTCTCTACATGGAATTCACTAAAAATAGATATAAAGTATATTATACATATCACGATAGGAAATGTTTACTATGATTGTCGCACTGATACAGGCAATACACTCTCGACATACTCGTACATAAGTAGCTTCCCTTCTGATTTCGGTTTTTATACCCTTGAAGAAAGTAAATCAATTTTAATTTCAATGTTAGTATATTTACCTAGTTTTAATCTATTCTCCCTCACACTTGAAGCTTCTTTGCTGCAGGCATCACATATGTCGAAACCAGGAGGGTCAGAATACTTTATCATATAGCTGTGATTGGTCGAAAATCAAACATTTGTACTAAAAACTTATTTGATTTATTCTTTAAAGTCATTTCAACCAAATTTGCGAGTTGTATACTGATAATTGTCATACATATCCCCAAAAAATATTCGAGTACAGGGCGCTGAAAGGGTATCAAGTATCGTGTCTTTTGAATGTGACAAAATAGTTGTAAAAAGTTACACTCATTTATTGTGAAATTTCTGCTGAAACTCTTCAAGCAAGTGATCGCAGTGCAACATTTATATGAGGCTAAAATGTATCTAAGAACTAATATCACAATTTATTATGTAATTGCAGTATGTGTGTGTGTGTGGGTGTGTGTGTAGTGCTGTTGTTGTCTGCTATTCCCCTCCCAATCCCAATCCACTGGTCGTTTACTGAATCGTTCCTTCAGGTCTGGCCTCATCCAGCAGTTCAAAGTCACAGACCAGCGAGAAATGATCTGAAGGATATTGAAAACTGGGCGTACGATTTTTTCCGATTTGCTCACCGGCTGGGAATTCTAAGCAGTTTTTGATCTAAAAAAAAGGGATTTTTTGAAAGCTAGTTAATCAGATTTGGAGTAATGCCACTTTTAATTACCTTTAGTTTTTGGGGAGTGTAGAAGACATAGTCAATGGTGTGGCATTCCTCGCCATCCTCACGGATTTTCCATGTGGTGTATGGCGGCTCTCGTTTCATGGACTGCGAGATAAACTCAGTCACATCCTTACAGCGCTCAGAGATTTGCTCCCGTTCCCGTTTCTGTTCCCTTTCCCGCTCCAACTTCATATCCGCATAGGCACTGCCGAGCTTCAATAGATCGCAGCTGAGAATTGTGGCATAGATGGGCTCAATGGGCTCGGCATTGAAGTCGCCACACAGCATCAAAGGACTCTCGCCCGCAAACTGTTTAGCGAATCGAATGAGATCGCGTCCCTGTTCGTTGCGCAGCTTGGCCAGGAGAGCACCATGTCGAGCCTTCAGGTGCGTGGTGCAGACGCAGAACTCCTTCCCAGACGCCTTCAACTGGAGGCGAGCGGCGATGGCCACCTGGTTGCTCTGAACACGCCACACCTCAAGGATGCGCGTATCATAGCCCATCAGCTGGAGTTTATCCTTCTTGTAGAACAACGCACAGCCATCGGGTCCATTGTTCTGCTCTATATACAGACAAGGTGAGTCCGGCTTTGGGAAGAAGATGCCAGCATAGTTCTGGCTGCCCAGAACAGTCTGCAGGAACTTGAAGTGATCCACTTCCTGCAATGCCATGACAAATATTGCGATGTTAAAGCGCGACTGCATAACACAATATCAGAGGGGTTAAATAAATACTTGCAGACAAACAACATCGGGCTGATTCTGGAGAATCTCCTGGACAATCAGATACTTGCGATGTTGCCAGGTCAAAGCCTCTTCAGGGCAACGCACAAAGCCGTCATTGTGCTGTCCCAGGGCTGAAAGGATAAAGAAATTGTACATAAATTTTAATATAAATTTTAATTATTATACAATTTTAAAGCATACTTTTAGGAGTGCCTTAAATATAAATTAAATCATTTTTTTTATTATTTTATATATCTAAGTGTGACCTCTTTACTTACTTTGCGACAGAATATTCCACTGCAATAATCGTATATTATTGGCGCCATCGTTCTCAGCGGGCGGACTGCAAACTGTATTGAGATACATTAAAGTATCTGAGAGATACGAGTTTACTTTGCACACATACCACGAGAGACAGCATTCAAGTTGAGGCAGCGCAATCCATCGGTGACATCTTCGCCAATCAGCGATGGGTTGAGGAAGGATCGGGTGAGCAGCGAGGGTTGATCGATGCCTCCGCCGCGTAGTTGCTGCACATGCTCGAGGAGAGCAACGGTGCTCAGACCTTTGGGAAGATCCAGGCCATCGTCCTGCGAGTCAACATTGTTGATCTTGGGCGCCGAGTTGAAAGAGCCCATTCTAAAAAAGGGCACATTAAGCAATTACATTTATGTATGTGCTTAAGATCAATTTCATACAAAACGCAGGCCATGATCAGAAAATCTTCATTCAATTCTCTTTGCTGCCATACAAAATAATCAAAATTAAAATTGAATTCAAAAATATCGAACAAAATTAAGCAATTAGAAAGTACTTCGATAATTTGAATTTATTGTTTAATATTTGAATTTTTGACATGCGTTTCAATTGAATCTTTAAATGTGAATCACGGCCCAAACAAATTTTCAAGCCACTTTTAGCAACAACAACAACAATGTTAATAAAATAATCAACAATAACGAAAGCAAGAGCATTAATACAACAATTGGGATCATAAACAATATGATCAACAATACTCGACAATTATAAATACTCACAAAGCATTCGGTTTTCTATAAAGAATCTTTCGCAGAATTATGCTGAAAACGAATAAACTATGACTATATCTTCGGCTGACATAGAACCTAGCCATATGAATGTTGCTGAAAAGAATTTTAAGTTTTGAATTTAAATTTGAGACAGATTTTATTCCGAAATTTTTAGAAATTAAAGCTATAAAGTGCTTGAAATGTTGAGATTGAATATTTTGGGAGAAAGGAAGAGACTACTAAAAGAATCCAAAGAGATAACCTTTGAAGAGAAGGCAGAATTAAAAATTTAATTGAAAAGGGAGCAATGATTTGAAAACGGGAGTAAGATTTAAAATTTTTATTGAAGAAGGACAGAAGAAATTAAGATCTGAAGAGGAAAAACATTTAAGACAGAAAGTAATGTAAGGGACTAAACGTTTTTTTTTTGTTTTCACCAAGACGAAAAATAGTTGCAATACTATATTATTATTATTTAATAGGTTTTTCTTTTTCTCACTTTTCATTTAAATTAAACATTGTTTAGTAATTATTTTTTCCTTATCCATTTTCTAATAATTCAAATATTTAAGCAATTGTTACTGTCAATTAATTATAGTATTATAAGAACAACTGCAGTCTAAAACGTATGTTGGCTTTCACATTCGGCTAGGGAACTCGACTTATAGCACTTAATGCCACCCACACAAAACAACATCGGATATTGCGATTTGTCGCACGCTGCTTGAGAAGTCGTCCGGTCAATAGCTTCACAGCTGTTTGGCTGGTTTCTTTTTTTGAATTATTTTTTTGGATTATAAACCAGTTCTGAGAGATTGTCAACGCAATCAATCAATAGGCGTCGCGTCGCTAAGTCTCTCGTCTCTCACCTGGTCAGCATCACCCTTTGCAGGTAAGCCTTGCGATCGTTCTTGCAGGGCGGCTTATTGGCCCGTTTCAGTTGCAGCGCTTGCTCCATTTCGATGGGAGGATCAATTGCGTTCACTTTCTGGTTGGGAATTGGATGAATTTTGAATTGGTTTTGGTTTTGGGGTTTGCCGAAAATTGTGCGAAGTGCGCTTGTAAGCGACATTTGCGAAACTGAATGGCAACTGAAATGCGGCGTTTTATTAGAGATCAGCCAAAGGTAGCCATACAGACTGTGAGACGGACAGACAGAGGGAGAGAAAGAGAGCAATCACACAGACTTACGCATAAACGGGTATTTCAGCTTAACAACATACACATACAGAGACGGAGACGGAGACGCTCACACAAAAAGTGAGATGTATCTGCAAGATACAGAACAAGATCAATACGTTCTACTCACGTGCGTTGCTCACTGGCGAAAAATGAGCAACAATAACAATAACAGCAGCCACAAAATGAGATACATCGACAACCGACAACTGACAGCTTGCTAAATATTTATACGTAGCATTCTTTATGCAGATACATTCACATATTCACATGGAGCTGCACGCTCCATTGTCTCGCTTTCGTTTATTGTAATGAAAACAAAAGTATCTTTGCGGTACTGTGCGAGTGAGCCATTGAGTAACTGAGCTCTAACGCCCAGACAACTGATTTATGCCTCAAAAAAGAAAAAACTTTGCTAAATGCAAATTGCGTAGACATTTTGCGACCTAAAATGCGCATATTCAGCATATCTGCGCCCATATGCTGGCCAAAGATATCGATTGAGATACAGATACACAAACACATACAAATACGAATTGCGATTGCGAGTACAATTTATACAACAACGCAGTTACATGCGTAATGAGACGCCGCTGACCATTCGATCTGCAACTTAAAGATACTGTATCTTTTTTTGTTACCTGGGTATGGGCACCGTCACACGCCGCGCAAATGTCTTCGATGTGACAATCAATCGCGATGTTTTCATTAGAAACTCCATTTTGCTCGATTTAGCTTGTTTTTTGTAAAGTTTACTTAGTACTTGACGTATGTAGTTGTACTACTCGGTAAGTATATATACTTGTATTAAGTAAACGTCACTCGCACTTTGTTTATTGGTATATTATTGGATTTATTACTTTAATTTAGCTTCTTTTCGCTTAACTTGTTAACTTGAAATGTTTTATATTAAGTGTCAGTATTGCAATGTCAAAGAGACGCGGTTCAAGCTGTTTTTCCTAGAATGGTAGAGTAGCAAAGGTTAAGCATTAGTCGGAATTAGTTAAGGTTTCTCTGCATATTGAACCACTTGCAATGCACCACAGATGACGCAATAAGAGCCAGCACAATCTTTAACCACGTGCTTAGCTCCCAAAATTCCAATAAATTTCAAATATTTAAAGTTAAGACACGCAGCTGTCTTTACTGCACTGAAAGAAGTGATAGCGCTACAACTTAAAATGTTTTTATCTGCTTCCAGCCTTAACAATTGAAATATTCAATATCAGCCATTTGAAGCCGAATATCCTTAGATTCTATAGATTAGCCCATATAATGAGCAAAGCTCGCAGCGCAGTAAAAATTTAAAAAGAATAATTTGGATTACACCTATGTGAAATATAAATTTTGTTTGTCAATATAATAACTGAAGGAATTTACAATGATAATAAAATCTATTAGTAATTTCTTTTAAAATTATTAGTCTTCCATGATAATAAATACAATATATTCATAAGCATATCAGATTAATAAAAGGTTTAATAATTATAGGAAAATATTAAATTAAAAATTTAATAACCATAGGAAAATCACCCTAAAATTAATTTTTTTACTCCTGTATTTATAGCTTCTAAAATATTCATTAAAATTTTGTTTTTTATGCGAATATTCTAAATTATAATTTTTCTCTTTATATTTTGTAAGATAAGAGTCAGACTTAGCTTTGTCTACACAGATACGAATATCTATCCGTAAGCCATTTTTATATAATCAATAGATATCAACAGCTATTTTTCTAGGTAGCTCATTATCGATAAGAACAAGAGCTCTTGTAATTGTTTTTCAGGTGAATATATTCGCAAAATTTGTGCAAGGTTAGTTTTGTTTTTGATAGAAGCCAAGTGGCTTGAGACCTGACAGTGAACAGAGAACACTTGACACTCTGTCAGTGTTGCCCATGAACTTGATTTATAAACGCAATTGCCGCTGGCTATCAGCAGCAACAACAGCAACAGAAACAACAGCAGCCACAACAACAACGAAAACAGCAACAGCTACAACAACAACAGAAACAGCAACAAGTTTTGGCACTCAATGACTCGCTCGCATTTATATCTCACCTCACAAGATACAACAGTAGATCTCGCGGCGGCGGCGGCATCTCACAATCAGCGATTGGCGGCAACGTGTCTCCAGCGACAACAGACGGAGAGACAGCGGCAGTAGAGTCAACCATGTCGCTGGGTGTGGCCAGCCGGGTTGCCGTTGTCGTTGCCTGAGTCTCGAGTTCCATTTCCAGTTTGCGTGCGGCGAGACGTTGTTTCATTTGTGTTGTCGAGGTCATTGCCGAGGTCTTGGCCAGCGCTTCCGCAATTTCAAATTGCTTGAGGAAATCCTTGCGCAAATGTTGCAGCTGTGCATCCTGTGTGGTCATCTCTCTGTGGCCAGTCAGGCTAAAGCCACGACGGCACTCCTCGTTGCACAACCGCTGGCACATCTCATTGATGGCCGCATTCGGACCAGTTGTCAAATGCTCTGGCGCCGTCTGGTTGCAGTTGAGGCAGGCCGTATAATCTGTGGAGTTGCCCATAGGTTGCTGTTGTGACCCGTAGTGTTCCGGATCGGAGGAGTCATCGCCATTTGGCGATGGCGGTTCTTGCGGCTCCTCGGCAATGCTAAAGTAGCGCGGCGGCGGCTCATCCTCATCCTCGGCAGCAGCACCGCGAGCATGACTTGCTTTATTCGACGGCGATAGATTCAGATTGAGGAGCAAAGCTGTCACAGGCATTGCCTTGCCCAGGGCAGGCTGTCGGCGATGGCCAAGACGCTGATCTTGCTGCTTCTCACTGTGGTTGTCCATTATACTTTAATCACTTTTTCATTGGCCACGCGGCGTATGCGCAATTTATTGTATTGACCGTTGCGCGTTTAGAACGAACATCGAACGTATTAATTCGCGCGTGCGTTGCTTTTCCTTATTTATATATCTTTGCTCGGTCTAGCCAGATCGAGGCAATCAAGTGGACGCTGACTCGTTGTCTCGTTGTTTCATTGCCTCGCCTCCTTCTCTCCCCTCTATCCGCTCATTAATTGAGCACCGTTGTTGCGTATGTTGTTAAGCTGTTGTTGTCGTTGTTGTTGTTTTTGTTGTTGTACTCACAAGTTAACAATTTTGTGGCTCTCCGTTGTGCGCTCCTCTAGTTAAGGCAAACAAGATTTTGCGTGCGCACTTTCCAAAATGTCAAAACACACAATTAGCAACAATACAAAAAATATTATTAATAAAAAAAGTAAATATAATTGTGCTACCTACAAATTGTGTTATGATTTATGCTTTGTTTTCATCTATATCCATATCTTTGACTTTCGTTTGTTTCATCAAATATCAAATATAAGCCTCAAGTGGGCGTTCATCATTGGCATCCATGGACTCTAACAGACCTCTGACTTTAAGCCCTAAGTTCAGCTGACAACATGAATACTCAATGAATTTGCTCGCAGTTGTATTCAAACTCGTACAACTAATTGCATGATTAATCTCATTTGTAGTTAACTTAGTGTTATCTCTCAGGCATGAAAACAGATTGTCAGCTAATCAACATTGTTGTACTAGGAGGATGATTAAAATTATATTAATTGCCACTATGAACGAGTAATCTGAAAAGTGCACTTGTAAGTCATATAATGTCAAGTACTTAAGCCACAAAGTATTCAAAAACTACCAATGTATTGAAATATAATATAAAATATGAAAATTAAACTTTTAATATTAAACAGCTGTATCAGTTTTTATAATTTCCCACTCTCTGTTTGTCGGTCGACTGCCCACTATGATTCAGTCTCATATCTAGCACTTTTCACCTCCAAAATGAATTGTAGCTAATGAATTTTTCATACAATTTCACATTTGCCTGACAAAATTAGCATCTATTCAAGAACAAATTAATTGCATTTCATTTAATTTCTATTTTATTTCTATTATCAGAGCAAAACAAATGACAAACATTTATTTCCTCAATATGCTAATTGCATGAAAACAAAAAACAAAACAAATGCAAACAATTGCTACAGTAGTGCCTCGAAAATGTTTACCAGTTGATGGCAAAAATAAGTTCTATCAAGCAAATGTACGAATTATTCGATGTTGATAATGTAAAAAAGCGTTGCATACTTTTCGGCTGCCAATAAAATCCTAATATTCAATTATTTCTGTTTACTTGGTTGATAAGCGTCCGTATGATATTAAAAAACACAGGTTTCTTTTAACAATGCATACCTCAAGGTGGTATTAATTTTAAACGTTTCTAATTATTATTAATCAACTTACTTCCTTTATAACAGTAGTATTACTCAGCTCTGAATCTATTCATATGCAGGTGCTAATAGAAGATAATACTTTAGTTGTTTTATCTTATTTTAGTTTGCTTCTTTTCTTTTATTGGCAATCTGGCACGGAAAACGTAGCAAAATAAACAAGAGCAGTGTCCGTCATTGAGTTTTATTTATATGTCTCACATACATTTATGTATTTATATGTATTCACGAGTATAGAGCATGTTGAAAATGCTTTATGAACTTGGCAGTGAGCAATCAACTCTCACGTTGGGGGTGGACGCATTTAACTGGGCACCTGTGAGGCGCCTGTCAGAGCAGAGGTCATCGTGCGTCCTTCATTCTAGTGAACTACATGTTGATTTACTTCATAACTCTTGTGGTCTGCTAATTGATAAGCTTATCAGAATTCGGTCTGCGGCAACAAACAAAAGATTGTTCGAAAACAAAATACTTAAACAAAGGCTGTTGCTACCTTTAAACTATCAAAACATCACGAGACCCATTCATATTTATCTCCAC
The DNA here is from genome assembly GCA_037043405.1 of Drosophila subquinaria. Taxonomy (NCBI): domain Eukaryota; kingdom Metazoa; phylum Arthropoda; class Insecta; order Diptera; family Drosophilidae; genus Drosophila; species Drosophila subquinaria. The sequence continues at coordinate 690,935 of JBAMBL010003111.1, read as the reverse complement.
AAATTTTTTGGACATTTTAGCAGTGCTTAAAAATGTTGTCAGCTACGTACAAGATAAGGATTATTTAGCACGTTCTTGGTAGATTTGCCTCTGTTTGTTCGGCTACTGAATGACCAGTACACAATTTTGTGAGACTATTAATTATAATACTTGAACCAAATAAGAATTTTATTTGAGAAGAAATCCAAATAAGCTCATAGAATGACTTATATTTGCAAGTGAAGCATTTGATTAAACTTCTTCTTGTCAACACGTATATTGTAATTGTAACAAATGTCTGCCCTTTTCCCAAGTGATAGGAGTATATGTATATTCTACAATTTCATCAGCTGCTCTATGTGTGTGTACGAGTATGATGCGTATATAAGTAAGTACGCTTTGTTTTGCGATTACCAGGGGAGATTTCGTTATACAACAGCAGCATTGGGACACATGGCCGGTCGGGCACACATATCACGATTTGGAAATAACTGGTTCAGTACCGGCGTAGACTGAAATTGTCCGACTGAAGAACGAGTACTACTTATGTTAGCTACTATTTGTGCGATTATTTGCACTCTGTAAGGATCGTAAGGCATTGCAAGTGGTTCTGGTTCAGGCAGCTGGTTTCGTTTGCATCAATTGTGGTTTTAAACTCACCATTTTTAAGCCTGCCCCACGCCACAAAACATTATCCAAAAAATGGGATTGAACTGCACAAGACTGTTGACTATCCCGATATAGTAGTACAGTATTAGAATTGGCTCATCGAGGGCCCTACGTAAATTCAGCCGTATTGCCGGCGATTCAATCGCGTCGTCAAACCACAAAGAACTAAAGGCGACAATTGGTGCTTTGCGCCATTTATAGCGCGGCATTGAACAACACAAAGTGCTCTCTTCGCTCGCCATATTGACTGGCTGCTGATAAGGACACAGTTTGTATGTTATGCTATGAGATGAGAGCGGCACTCTTCTCTGCTCTTCTCGCCCGGGAAACGCCGAAGACTTGATGTGTTCTGAGAGAATATTGCACAATCTAACAGCGTGCAACGTACCAAATTTAAAGATCTCTCTCTCTCACTTTTTATTTCTCTCTCTTCCTTACCTTCCTCTCTTACGGCAACTATCGAAAAGCTCATTAGTATTAGGTTCAATAATTTGATCTTACAAAATCTGTAAGAGTAAAGCGGAAACAAATACTTAGAAATACTTAGTCAACAGATCTTAGAAGTAATTTGTTTAAAATACGGTTCAGCTTAGACAAGTACCTAGAAAACTTCATAAAATTGCAGTGCAAACTTGTTGTATCTAGTACAACTGTTGTAACAATCATGTGACTCACATATTCCAGACTGTTACAAAGTCATCAGACAGTCGCAGTGGGTCATACCAATCGCTTTTGAAATGCACTTGATAACGATTCTCGGCAGGTGTTTGTCATGTCGGTATATGTCTGAGGCGCAAATTCTTCAGATATGAACTCAACATGTTACGCTTGGAATTATTCAGAAGCATTATAAAGAATTGCCATAAAATGGACTTGCAATATTTATAGACCCCTGTAGAGGATCAATAGTTGTGATAAGACCGCTTTGGCACATGCAAAAAGTGACTGGGAAATCAGGATCAAATTGGATTGCATTAGTTTGAAGTGGTTACTAATGCGCCGTAAATTGTCAAAGTCTAGAACTACTGCCTGTCTGACTGTCGCTCGCACTAGCTAACTAAATGCGAATCTATCAAGGGTATTGGGTCTGGAGCGCTTTCTGATTAGAAGTGCTTTCAATGGTTCTACGATTATATGTTTTGCTCACAGTCAGTGGTCTAGCCTTTCAGATTAGATAGTCAATTTACTGACGGCCTTGTTCAAGTGCTTGGGCTTAAAGTACGGCAAATAAATTTATATTTATCTTGCGTGGTATCGAAATAGTTTGTAATAGTATACACACATATAGTATATATAAAATAGTATATGTGTATGTCCGCTCTGCTGTGATTTGGATTTTGTTGACGTCGACGACGCGCTAGCTGCCTTATCAATTTGGGCAACGTAAGCGTGCCATAATACAGACTATACATATATACATACTGTACATACTGTACATGTTTATATGTGTGTGTCTGCTTACTGTCTTTTGGAATTTGAGCTGTGTGCACTTATCACTGAAAGCATTTTCTAGTAGCACTCAAAAGATTGAAGTACTGGTACTTTAGTACTAAATACTCGGTAATTTAATTACAACTTTGTCATAATGGCTCACATGGGTTTTATGTGGTTCTCTTGAAGAATTTTTAATTAGAAATTATTAATGGACTTGGGGTAGGCAAGGTAAGTACATAAATTCGGTTAGACTGTAATCATACATCCTTTTTTAAAAATACAATATTAAAAAACGTAAAACATGCACCTAAAATTTAAAAGGTCCCTATTTTCCAGATCTTTTATTTGAAGCAAAAATATGTTAAATTCAACTAAAGGTGTGTATTACATATTACACAATTAACATAAATTTAGAGTTACTAAATTTAATGAAATAAGCACTAATAATACTACAATTTCCGAAAGTTAAGAGATATACTCATCACATACACTCTGTACTGCTTATCAATTAAACTAAGAGTATTTGGAGATCAGTCAACTGCAAACATAACAAAAGGACCCACTTCCATGTAAATATGCTCAACAATAATCGGATCTTTTGTGCTTGATATGCGTATTAAATTATACTGACAACGCCCTCAATGTCACGACATACTCGTAAGTATGCACACAAATACTTGTGCTCGATTGTAGGCCCTTTGTAGACTACTTACTGAGAGCGTTGTACAAAGCGCCGTTATAGTAATTAAAAGGCCATTTCTGTTGTCATCACTCGGGCAAATTCCATTTACGAAAGTGCTTCACATGGTCGTTGGGCGGGGGTCACGAATGCGGGGGATAAAAAGCGGGGCTGAATGGCATCCAATTTGCTAGCTTCCTCAAACCCAAACAAACAGTTTGATGGCACAACAAAGAGAGTAAGAGTGAGTGAGAGTGGGAGAGTGAGAGAGCGCGAGAATAGCTCTCTCATATTGAATGCTCTCTCACTCACACTCTTTAATATTTGCTGTTTAGCTGCTCTTTCAGTCGCATTGAAACGCAAGTCAAAAATATTTTTGTAAACACTAAAAGTTATACACACACACTCTCTCACACAAAGTAAACAAAATTAAAATGTGAAGGTGAAGGGGAAAGGGGAGAAAGGGGAATACCATAAAAGAAGAAAAAGGCAATGGCATGCAAATTGTAGTTTCTGTTGTTGCTTGTGGTTTTTTGTAGCGTGTTTTGTGCCTTTTGTTTTATCAATAAATTTCATTGCCGGGCGCAGGTTAAATACTCGTAGGCAATAGGGCATTAGGTAATAGACTTACAAGAATTTCCGGAAGAATTTATAGAATGCCACCAGAATGTAGACAAGCGTCGAGATTATCTTCATATTGCACCTAACTAAGTTATTCGTTTTATTATATAAATGCTTTTAGATATAAGTAAAAGGTTTGATTGGAATTTCGCGATACATATGTAATAATAATTTTTTGTACAATAATTTTGTTAATTTATTTGGATTTTTTGTCTTTCGTCTTATGCACTTCTCTGAATTTTCACTATCAATGTCATTTCCGCGTCGAACACGTTTTTCACACTAAGCTGGTACAAAAATGAGGAGACTACGTTTTACTCTGTGCTTTACGTTCATAATTGTGCATGTGCCGCCATGGAAGCAGGCAAAGAGTAGACCGGTGAGAGAGACACAGAAAGAGAGAGAGAAAACAAAAGTGAGAGAGCCATTTGTTAGCTGGAGCTGCTGAAAGGAAAAGCTGACAGTCATTTCGACCTTATACCCCTTTAAATGCTCTACATCACCAATATCACTAGAAATTCTCGACTTTCTCAACATTTGCTTGCTGTATACATATTAAATGTAAATAATCTAAATACATTTCTTTAAAATATAATTTGTATTGCATTTTATTGAACTATTCTACAGAAATTAATATGCCTGACTAGAGTAGTGTATGCAGTCACGTCCACTTGTTGGGAGCGGGGCAATAAACTCTTGTGTGGGCGAATCTAAGAGAGAGACAAGCAACTGTGAGCTTAAGAGCACATTCAGTAAGAGTTCCATTTGACTAAGCAGAGAGCAGCACCAAGGTATATTTACTATAAGGTAACGTTGTCACCACAGCTGCTCTCTTTCGAGGCTACAAACATTTGACAGCATGCCTGCAAACGTTGTCGAAAGAGGTTGTGTGTCGCATGTTTTTTTTATTGTCTGTAGCCTCACCACATCGGACGACGTCACCTTATTAGTAAATTCACCTTGAGCAGCACTAGTCGTTGCATGGGCTTTCCAAAGCTTTAGCTAAGCTCTGTGCGAACTTTAAAAGCACACCATGGTGTCCAAAATGCAAAAGTACTAAAACTTAAATGCTTTAAAAGCTTAAAGCTTTTAGAACAATTTAGTTGCTTGCGAGGTGCATCTTCAAATTTATAATGTAAGCTTATTCAACTAATTTACTACATTATTTATTATTATTCGCTGGTCGAGAATATATTATATTAAGCTTGTTGAAAGTACGTAACTGGTAGAGGGAGGCGTGGCAGACCCCATAAAGTATATCGGGGGTGCCACAGAAATCGCTTTCGCTTGAATTTCACTTAAATTTCATACAAATTTATATATCTTATATCAGAACCAACAGCCAAGTCGATATCTTACCATGTCTTTTGTCTGTCTGTCCGCATGAGCTTCAGGATCTCAAGGATGAAAACATCTGGAGGCACAAAATCTAAAACAAGTGAATTTCATGAGATATTTTAAAGCCATAAGATTCGTAGGGTCGGTATGTTCATAAGATTTCATCACGATAGCGCGAATTACAAGAGCAAAGCTAGTATATGTATAATAGGTATAATTTTAAATATGATTTTATATGAATTTATGTCTGTGTAAATACATTTTTTGATACCCAAGGAACTGATCAGGGTATCTTACAGTCGAACACTCTCTATTAAGCTTTCTCACTTGTTTATTTATATTTATTATTATAATTATTAATATTACTATTATTATTGAGCTAACTTATTTGATATATATGATGATCTACATATATTATTTTTACTAGTAATTCGATGGTCTATAGTCAAATGCAGGGCCAACACGTATTGAAATATTGACGGGCTGATTCAAATAATCGCTGATGCGTCTGAAAGCAAAGTAATATTATATATTAAGACACCTTGAGGCACTGAAGTAAATAATAATAGCTGGCTTATCTAACTAATATACTTACTTTTTATCTGCGTCGCTTTCATAATTCTGATAGCCCTTCCGCTTGGCCGATTTGTTCATACGCAACGATCGACGCAATTCCTTGGGCAGCGGTTTGTTCGTTTCGCGTCTCAGGAAGTCGCCGATTTGCTGAATCTTGGAGGAGAACGTGTGCCAGGCGAGTCGCAGCAGGCGTCTCTGCCGGGATCCTTCAGCTCGACTGGAGTTGGCAGCGCAATCGCATAGATCAATATTGGAGACGGCCCACGACGACATGTTGAGCTCGTCGACAGCAGACAAAGACTGAGAACTGATTGGCAAGACGGGCAAGCTGGCCAGTTACCTGCTGATAAGATTGGCTAAACTTGCTCAGAATGTAGAGCAGCAAATCGAATCCAAAGATAATTAATACTTTAAAGTGTGCGACAACAATGAGTCGACTATTTGGCAAAGCAAATAGCTAATTAGCTAGGCAATCGTATTACAATTGAGTCGAAATTTGAACAATTCTCCACAAGTCCCAGTTGTTAGCCTGGCAAATTCAATAATTTGCTATGGAAGAGAGTATGTTTATCTCTCTCTTTCCCTCTCTCTCTCTCTGTGTGTGTGTGAGTGTATTGGCCTCAGGCAATGACAGTGATTGTCCTGACCATGACCAAATACCGAACCTCAATGTGCAAATGCTTGCTGCAGTTATGAATTTTTAGCATAGACAATTTTCAATAATATTTTCAGCCTGCCGACAGCAATATCGCCTCATCCCTTCCGTTCTCATCCTTGCCCTGTTTAGAGGATATGCCCAATGACAACATGTCCTGTAACAAAATACAAATAGCAACGCCAGCCTGGCTCCCATGTGGCCAACACCTCTTGGCCCCCTTGGACCTGTCCCAGCTTAATGCCACACACAGTTGCACAGTTCCACAGTTCCATTGCCAACAGCTGCAGCGGTACGAGTATTGGTAGTGGCAGTTTACCCCGAAAACAAAATTGCATGTGGTTCCACGCAGTTTGCCTCCCATTTGGGCACGTTGGGCTATTGGCTCATTGTCCGGGACAGTGTGATTGGGGGTTTTCGGCCAATTCGTGTTGTTATAACGAAAATTCGTTTATTGCCATATTGTTGTCATGTAATTCGAATTTGTCTTCAAAATGCTTTCGTGTGGCAGCTGGCTCGGCTTTTGCCTCAATTAGTTGCAGTTAGTATCGAAAATTCCATAAAACGTTCCATCGACTGAAAGGATATTTCCGAGTTTATTCACGTCTTTGTGAAATTAAAGTTCCTTATTCCAGTTAAAAATTTGAGTCAGAAGAATGAACTTTAAATTAACTTTTCATTATCTTAACATTTTTACATTGCTCCCAGTTTACTTTACCAAAAGGATATAGCTCTTATGCTGTATTATGAAGGAATCACATATTCTTTACCCATCAAGTGAAAAAGGAACTCCTCGGTTTGAAAATAAAAGAGCTAGAGAAGTAAGTTTTAGTTAACGTAAGTTTAGTTAAGTATAAACGGACTACACGCCGGTAAAATTCTGAAATAGTGGCAACACTCTCTTGTTACTGACATAAACAGAAAAGAAAAAATTAAAATTGTTATTGCAATAAAAATGCCGATGGCATTTGCACAATAACGACGGCAACAACAACACACAAAGGGCTAGATCAGCTTCACAGCTATTTTTTCACTTTTGAGACCTAAAAATTCACAACTGGTTTTGGTTTCTCAAAAGTGACATTAGGCTGAGATCGCTGGTCAAGTCAGCAAACGGTACTGATGATAGAGATTGGCATCTCTTGAAACAGCTGTATACCGAGCCATGCTCCTTGCATTTTTGGCAAGTGTTTTGTGTGTTGTTGTTTGTTGGTGTCTTATAGACATTACTTGACCTCAAGTTAACTAAAACTTACTTCTACAATATAGAAAGGTCACAAAAACAAACATTTACAAACATTTTTAAAAGAGCTAGAGATATAAAACTTAGACTGTAGACTCATTCATATAATTTTAAGGCAGATAAGGGTTAAATTTAATTGAATTTGCATACACTTTACCACAATTTTTATCATACCTGATAGTTAATTACAATTTGATCATACACTCGAATGATAAGAGGGGTGTATTAAAAGAAAGACAATCGCTTAATGTGCAGCTTGTATATTAATTTGTGAAGAGAGAGAGCAATATAGATAGATAAAGTATTATTTAGTCGGAGACTCTCTTCTGCGAGAAGCAATTCGTTTATTGATAAAATGCAGATGACAGCAGGCAACGGTTATTGGCACACAACATAAGCAGGAGACAAGGTGGCAGCTTACCTCAGAACTCGGTCAAACATGCCACACACTTACTCACCATCGAACAGAGTTTTTCAATGGTTGTTGTAAAATGCATTTAAAATTCAATTTAAATACCAAAATAACTAAAACGTTCAGCATTCTTTTTTTTGAAAATAAATATTAAGCTCAATAATGTCGATTGGTTATTGCTCTGATTGTAAATTAAGCGGTAGAAAAAAGTAAATACATACTAAATTTACCATTTTCGTATTTCCGAGTATTTGTTACAGATTTATTAAAGGTTTATTAATATTCTCAATTAAACTTTTGGTCCGTGAATTCGTTTGACTGCGAATCAACTCAACCTTGATCGTCATTCGTTATTTTATACCCTTACATTGGCCATCAAAAATATGATGTACAAATGAACACATATGAATACAGCTTGTTAGATAATTGTCTTAACTCGCAATAAAATAATAAATTTAAGATATTTTGACAAAAAATATGTTAAGAACAACAATTTAATTCAATGGACTCTCCAGAATCTCTGTAATAAATTAAATTAAAAATTGGGAACAATCGCCAAGTGTATTTAAATGTCTTCAAAACCGTCTTGTTGAATCATATTTATTTACTTTGCTGACTTTTTAAATATTTTGCATATTCTCTGTCCAGATTCAGGCTCGTGCTCGGATACAATATTGCTGTTTACCTTTGTGCAATAAAATGCTCAAAAATGTTTTACATCGACCATTGCACATATCAATCAATATTTTAGTAGTCGACCTCAGTCCGTTTAAAATCCGAGTTCCAATTTTATTTGCAATGCCATGTAAATATTTGCGGCAATTTCATTTAAAGTTATTCTCTGTGTCGCTATTTGGCAATGAGAGGGGTCAGGGATAGTTTAAGGGGTTGTAAGGTAACAGTTGGTAACAAAATTAAATGTCCCAGTCTGTTGCAAAACTAATGCCAATATGCAGTGCTTAAAGGCAGAAGCAGCTGCTAAATTAAAGCAAGTACTAAGAGAGGGCGTGAAAAAAAAACAAAAATAAGAATCAAGAAAATTATTGTGAAAACTTCAAGGATTCGCTGCACGTTCGCATCTTTAACGCCATATGTTGACTTTTGCTACATTTTCGTGCTGAAACACAAACACAGACACACTTACTACACACACGGACACATACAAATATCCTTTATCTTATATGCGCTATTTTATGCCTGTTGGCAACAACTACAACTACAACTACAACAGCGCCCACCGTTGGCCTACTCATTTTTATACACATTCTCCCTCTCTCGCTCCCTCTTTCTATCTCTGTCTCTTTGTAGTTGCTGTTGTTATGGATGCTGCTGCTGCTGCCTTTTTGCCAATAGATTGTGTGCCACACTTTGGCATTTTATAACATAAACTTTCATTTATTTTCGCTCGTCTTTTGCCACATCTTTGGCGTTGTAGTGCCTGTAATGCGCTCATGTTGCTTGGCATTGTAATGGCGAGCCACATATGCTATATCCACAACCACACACTCACACACACACATACACACACATATGTATATACATACATAAACGAGTACACAAGTTGCCGTCTGCTGTCTTGACATCTGTCCAACCAACCCAGTGTACGAATAGAGGGAAAACTCTTGAAAATCGCCCTAAAAATGTAGATTTGCATGCACATCAGCATTGGGCATACATTTATCTCGCTCACTGTGTCGGCAGCGGTCGCCAAAGTAGGCCGCCAGTTGTTGCTTAATGCGCCAAGGATATCCTAAAGAAGGCAACAGCCATCCTTTTTATGGTCCGAGGCGACATTGCTGAATATCTCCCCATCCTTTATATTGCTGAAATTCTCAGCTTAGTTGACTGGAAAATATTCTCTTTCAAGTCAGCCGAATTAAAGCGAAGTGCTAAAAGAATAAAAAACTATTCAGGCAGTTGAAAAGTCTTAAAAATTATATTAGTTGAAAGCTTTAGTTTTTTAATATTGAAAGCTTAAATGTGCAGAAACTATGTATGAGGAGTAGTTCAAAGCTGATATCTAGAGCATACTTTATGGTGTTAATTTATATTCATATATTTTACCCAAAGAACACCAAAAAAGGTTTTATTTTACATTAATTATTTTAAATTTTTGGTTAAAGCAAGCATGCTTTTTTGTATCAAAGCATAATAATTATGATTTTTTCATTTAACAGATATTCCTATTTTGATTACGAAACTCGTAGAATAATTTAACTAACATTACTTTCCTTTTATATCCTATGTAAACAAATGGATTAATGTCAAAATGTAAATGTAATATCAGTCATATGTGTATTTCACACACACAGAGACACACATATAGTAAAAGGGCTTACCTTTCGCATATTTGGTTTACCAACAAATCTATTCCGAATATGTCAGTGAAATGTCTTTGGGTAAGTAGGAACTGTCATTTGGCCGTTGCCTTAGGCTGTCAGGACTGCCAAGTCGATCACATCAGAGCAATTCTTAGGAAAAACTCAGAGAGAGCTATTCAGCCGTTATTTCGACCCACCGACCCACCAAGCGACCGACCATTTGACTTAAATATTGTATGCAAATTTTCAATGTAATAAAAATTTCTTGTCCACACACACAGACACAGACACTCACGCATGCAAGCAGGCAACCAGAGAGGCGAAAAAAATGGATGCCAATACCGTTTGTCTTTCCAAACATCTCTTGTCTCTTGCCCTACCTTCGTCTCTCTCTCGCTTTCCCTCGCTTTCCCTCGCTTTCCTTCTCTCTATGTTTATTTTTTTTTTTTTTTTGGAAATTTGCTTTCAGCGTGTTTGTGCGCTGGCAATGATTTTCAATATGTCGCAACTCTCGGCCCAACTTTGCGATATCTGTCGAGCAGGGCTATCTCTCAAACACCTCTTTGTCCCTTGGCATCCCTTCTCTTCCTCTTCCTCATCCTCTTTCACCTTTCACCCTCCACCTTCTCATCCTTCTCGTGTTCGTTGGTGTCAGCTTGAAACAAATGCCGAGTTAATGCCTTGCCTGACGTCGCCAGCGACGTCACCAATATCAACGACAATGAATGCCGCATGGACATGACCTCAATTGCATTGGGCACACACATACACTGACACTTACTCACACTCGCACACACGCATTCAAATTGGTTTGATCGACACCAATACCTAAGGGTTGCAAAATGTGTGTTAACTTCCCGTCCGTCCCCCAATCACACCAGAGTAACACATTGCCATTGCCATCACTGTCATCTTTTAGGCTGACAAGTGCGAGATGCGGCATTACGAGATGTCGTCGCCAGTGCAACAGCATCTGTTGTGGCATCCTCTTTTACTGTTTCCCTCTCTCCCTCCCTACCTCCCTCAATCCCATCTGTCCAACAGCTTCTCTGCCTGCATTTTTATTGCCATTCTTCCCGTCGCCTCCCCCATTTCGTTTAACATATTGTCAGTTGGCTTTAACGTCGCATTTATCAATTTCTATTGTATGAAAATTGAAGCGTCAACACTTTAGCAGGTAAATTTCCCATCCAGTCTAATGGCTTAGCTCCTATCTGACTGTCTGTCTGTCTGTCATTTTCTACTGGTCTGTCAGGGTTCATTGTTTTCTTTTTATGACGCACTTAAATTTAATATTTAATTTTAATGTATTTTGCCAGCAGCAAATGCAGCAACAAAGTTTCCACATGTCCATGGCATAAAACAAAAGCCAAGCAACTTCAATTGCGTTCAAAGTCGAATAGTAAAATACTCTGTAAGGAAAGTGGATTAAGATTTATTCCCGAAGTTTTGGAAATAGTTCTCTGATTTTGTTTGTTTTGATATTGTAAAATTTTGTTTATATATTTCGATATATCGATTATCCTTTCTCCAAAGTCAACTACACCTTAGCAATCTAGCTCTGTCCCATATTTAATGCTTGCCAGTGTAGACGTTAGCCATTCTTCTGCCCCATTTTGTGCTTTTGATGTGGCACGTGTGTGTGTGTGTGTGAGTGTGTCTTGTTTATTGCCCCCTTCTGTCGGATAGCAGCATTGTTTAGCATTTTTTATGTTTTACATAATTCCAATCAACAGTTTGTATCAATAAATAACATTAACAACAACAGGCCAACACCCCCGCTAATGAGGCCCAAAAGCTACCTGCCAAAAAAAGCCCAAAGAATAAAAGAAGGTAACACACACAAACACACACACACATACGTAAGTATATAACATTGAGTGTCTCGTAAAAATTTCAATTATCCTAAATGATTAACTTTGTTTATTACACACTGCGAGGGTGGTACAAGGCACAAGGACGCGCCTCGTCCTGGCACATCATTTATCAGTTTATGACTTGATTCTATTATTTATTGGCACTCGAATAGAGGGCGCAATGAGAGGGGAGGCAGTAAGAGAGGAGGGAGGAGCCAGGAGTCTCAATGCCTCGCAATTTCAATTATAATTATGTGCAAATCGTAAAAAAAGAAGAGAAGAGAAGAAATGAGACGCCACCTTCTGCGCCTTAGATAAAAATCACTTAGTGTGCGTGGCACACACACACACACACACACCCATACACACAGATACATGCAAAGTTTATAGCTAACAAAAATCGTTAATAAATTAAGCGGAAATATATTTCTCCAAGCCATTGCCGGCAGGATGGTTGTGGCCATTGTTGTTGCTGTTGCTATTGTTGTTGTTGTGGTTGCTATTGTTGTTGTGGTTGTTGTTGTCTCGCTCCATTTGGTCCTTTTAGCAAATACTCGCGTCATAATGCTCTTGGCGGGGTAATGGTTTTTTAATTTTAGTGTCGTTGAAATTATGGTCGAAACAATAATTTAATAAGTTAATGTCTTCTTCTGCCTCTGTTGCCGCTTCTGCCTCGGCTTTTTCTGCCTCTTCATCTTCTTTTCGTGTTGCCAAAGGCAAAAGCTGTGCGTTGGCAGCGTAAACAATTTTCATTTGTTGCTTGTTGCCCCCTGCACGTATGAGGCAACCAAGAACAACCAAGAGCAACAACACAGACAATTCTCTTTCAACAGCAACAATATTATTTATGTTTTTAGCTCGTGTTGTTGTTGCTGTTAGTATTTTGCAGCCAGCAGGTGCAAACTTTGTGGGGGAGGTTGTTACAGCCCTATTCTTACATAAGTTACCTGTGTTGGCGGTTAAATGATTCTCCCAGCGGGATTTGGGCCGCCATCGCCAGTGGCTATTAGCTACAACTAGGAAACAAGTAAGTAACTGATAACCGAATAATGAATATGTACCCTATATATATGTGCATATATTTTGTTTTGTTAAAATTTTCAGTTAAATTTTTCAACCCGTCTTGCAGCTCGGCAGGTGGTCGCATTAAACTTGATCCAATCACAATCAAATTTGTTCCAGTTATTTTCCCTGAATCTCCCATGTGACCTCTGGCCTGTGAGCATAACCCTAACATGGCCCGTTGACATACATACAGACATAATATGTTACATTGCGCAATGTAATGGCAACAACTTTATGACTTGATTTTATATTATATGTTATATCATGTCTCGTGTTTTATGCCTTTTTGGGCCAGCATTTTGAAGGCATTTACTGTAACCTGACGTTTGGCCAGCAGCTAGACGGTTAGCTAGCAATTCTGCATGAATATTTAAGCATTATACTTTATGATTTTTTACGATTTTGTTTTTATTTACTTTGGCCGAACCCGAAACGAAAAGGAAACAAATCTCAAGTCGACCGTGTGCGTCTGTCTAGATACCCTAAAAGTCTTGTTTCGTTAGAGTTTTGCCAAGCTTTAATTCACTACATGTGTACGGAGTATTCAAAACACACACACACACACACACGCATGAAAAATCTCGTTTGGACTGCATACATATTTTGAAACAAGGCAAATAAAATAACACAGAAAAGCAACGAGAATGATGACAAGCCTGATATGCCATGTGTCCTGTCTCTAGGTGGCCTGACATTCTCGGTTGTCGTTTTGTAACAAGCAAAAAAGATGGAAAAAAATGGAAAAGCACCCCAAAATATGAGGAGAGTACACATTGGAGCCCCAGGAACAAAAACACATACGCAAAACATAACCAATTTGTGTCATCATATTTGTAATTCTTCGTCTGCTTCTGCAGCAGTTGTCTCGCTCTGACATATTTGTGCGTTTGTGTGCGGTTTGAACAGCTGTCTCTCTCTCAGCGGACGCTGTCAACTCTTTCCCAGTATGTCCGCCTGTCCGTCTGTCCGACTGTCGGTACAAAAAACAACCGCACTACAAAATTCAGCATATTTTCCATAACATATGCAAATTTTTCAGGCTGGCTTTATTTAAGAAATTTCGCATACATATATATTTTGCCTGCATATTTTTAGGCGTTCCGAAAAGTGTTAGAGGAAGAGAGCAACAGGGTTAGAGAGGAAGCGAAAGGTAGCCATTATTTTTGTCAAATTAATTTGGCAAATTAAACTTGAGAGAGTATCAATAAGCCGCCGGAATGCCAGTCATGCCAGAGACAGAGAAACAGGGCTCTAACATAGCTATAAAGCTAAGACTGAAAAGGTAAAAAGGTAGCAAACCCTTTGGCGCAATCAGTCATGAAATCCATTATGATGATTGTTAAAAGTATTTCTTGTGGCATTGCGCAAATAATCGTGGGCCAACAAGTATTTATAAAGTAATAAAAACATCGCCGAAATGCTTTCTGGTCAAATGATAAAGGTTGCAAACGGTCTAAGAAGAACCAAAAAAAGAACTTTGAACAAAAGAAAATTAATAACAAAAAGGACAACTATGCGAGCACAATACAAAACAAAGGCGAAATCAAACAAAAAGTAAAGAGCCATTGCTCAATAATGATGGCAAAGTCAGACTCTCTATTGCTATATGTGTGTGTGTGTGTGGTCTCGATAAAAAGAGAGATGGTGACTAGGGGAGGAGAAGGGATGCGGAATTCATAGCCAAGCAATCAGCGCATAAGCACGCCCTGTAATCAAGCATAGACCCGTGGCAGGACTCCATTCCATTCCATTCCATTCCCAACCCAAACTGAGGCACAGCGTGGCGAAATGAAAAGTTTTATAATTAAAATTGAAGAAAAATAGAAGAAACGAATGAGCGGAGAAAGTTTTTTGCTCTCACTGTGTGCTGTGTGTGCGCGCAGACAATCAGGGAATGTTCTCAAAATTAAATTCAACTAATTTTCGATAAATTTGTGATAAACTTTTGGAAATATATTTCATTCTTCGCAAACAATTCAGTCACTTGTTGGCGTTTATGGTTCTAAATTGTTTCCTGGAACTCCGCAACCTCTGACCGTTGGTGTGCATGATTGAAGTCCTACAACATCATTTACTAATGGGAGCACCCTTGATCTAACATATGTCAGATTCAGACATTCCCATAATGAGGATGGGCCATATTTAGTAGTTGGATTTCGCACTCGTAATTGCCCGCAGTTATCATGCGAAGCATAATTGCTTGAGCAATTTTCCTAGACGTCTTCGTAAAAGTGGGTTCAATAGACCCTAAACTGCAACTGGTTGAACCCAAGGAATGTTGGTGCACATACATACATAAGAAAATGTCCATCAATCATATAATCAAATATGTATAGGTATTTTATATGCAGAGGGCATTTGATAAATTCCATAGCATAGTTAGTTGACAATTAGCAGTAATTTGTGTGATAAATACCCAAAATCAATTATTAGGCCATTCGGCGTTTTGTTTTATTGACATGTGGCATATTAACAGTTATGGCATTCCATTAAATATGCATTTGTTTCAATTAGCTACAGTACAGTATAGTTTGTCTCTGTGTGCGTGTGTGTGTGTTTATGTGCGTGTATTGTAGAAAAATGTTTAAATTTATGCTCATGCTAATTACTACTTCTACAAGTAGAGACAGCTGCAGTTGCAGCCAGGATACTTGCTCGTACTTGCTAGGCAGTTGAAGATGCATGTATCACTTGGGGCATTTAAATTTTCAAGTTTTAATGCAAAAACAACACACACACACACACACACACACACATATAAAGAGAGTCTGACACACATGCATAACTGAGACGCAAATTAACTTATGGCAACGATGCGCATCGCCCACATCATCATCAGCTTCATTATCCTCAGCATCTTCAGCATCATCTTCATCATCTTCGTCGTCTCCATTGTTGTCGTTGGCTGTCGTTGACGATGCTGGATAATAGCTAGAATATGCCAGTATGCAATGAATAAGTTTACATATGTATGTATATATGTATGTATGTTTGTATGTACATACATACTAGTGGCACAGTTATTATACAAATGCCTTAACGACGCAACCAAGTTGTTGAATAGCAAACAATAAGCAAGAAATAGGTGAATCTACGAAGTGGCGAATACTCTCCCAACACCTAATAATTAAAGTTCATTGTGGCAATATTTTGTTAGTAATTTTGAATATTCAAATAGAAGAGCAAACTCAAATAAATAGAAATAATAAACAAGTGAAAAAATATGTTCAACACGAAAAATATAATTTTAATAATCCTTATAAAAATGCATTTGTAAATTAATAGAAAAAAAAAATTTATATTAGTTATTTATTATTAAAATTAACTAATTCTATTACTTTTTACACAATTTATTGTTTTAATACTGTCATTGAGCTGATCACAATGAAAGTAAATAAAATCAGTTTTCATAAATTTAGATTATATTAAACATAATATATTATAGAACTAAAAATAAATAATTTTAAAAATTTTGAATTTGATAACTCTTTTATTCTTTTTATTCTTCTTTAAACAATCTCTACAGGACAATTATTAAATAAAAGTTTATATTTAATAAAACAAGTAGTAAAAATAATTTGAACAATTTAAGCCCGTATCTTATTAAAAACTATCTCAATTTGTTTTCTCATCAAACCACATGATATACCTGCGAGGCCCAAAAGAAATGTAGGTAATTTACGTAGAATTCGTTGCATGCTTACGGGCGTCTCTGGAAATTGTGGCAATTTCGCTAGACTTTTGTTAAGCGAAAGTGCTCGCATGCAACTTACTTTTGCTTGTTTTCATTCTTAATTAATAATTAAGAAATAAGCATGACAACCGGCAGCAGTTGCGAGAATTTCATTGTTGTTGTTCTTGTTGTCGTTGCCGTTTGTTACCGTTGTTGCAGCTGAGTGTGGCATTACTTTAGGCAGGCAATTCACGTGGTTTAATTAGCCAGTTGGCTGATGCCTGGGCTTAAAGCAGAAGCAGCCACTTTTCAGCTTAATGGAAATGGCCATGGCCAGCCAGCTAATTGCCGGTCTGCTGGCCGGCTTACTTGGCAGAAATCATTAGCGTTTCCATTAACAAGCCAATGCTTCTCTTCATTGGATTTTCAGTTCACACACACACACACAGTTGTCGAGAAAAACACAATCACAAATCGTGGCATTTTCGATTCAATAAAATGCAAAAATATTTCTTGGAAAATGAAGAAAACAGTGTGAAGAACCTCATAAAAATGTAAAAATTTTTGCACCCCACGAAGCACTTAAAAAGCAAACCACAATGCGCAACGTTATCCTATGAATGCATTGGTGTGTGCGTGTGTGTGTGCGAGACAGCAATCTATAGCCAATATGGCCGCGTGTGCGTGTGCGCTCAAACCAACGCACTTCCGGTTTAATTAAACGGAAACTGATTTAATTGCATATTTGATGAGCTGCGAGGCAGCGGCCAAATGGATGGCTAGGCACAACACCGAGGGCTTTAGCCAACTGTCATGTTGCTGTAATCCTTGTTGTTGTTATTGTTGTTTTTGTTGTTATTATTGTTGTTGTGGCTGTCGCCAGACGCACTTATTTATGCAATAGCAACAAGACACAGTCGCAACGCCCAGGACTCAGAACTATATGACTTGACGCTTTGAGAGCTTAGCATAAATTGTGATGAATACTAAAAAGGCATTTTATTTATGCCTCACTTAATTACACACACACCCGAGCTGGGAGTGTCGATATTTGTCGCCATGCTGCTGTGAAAAAGTTGCCATGTCCTTAGCGTCCTTGTCACCTAAGCGTAATAAATAAATAAATAAATAAATAAAATGTCAACGTCACTTATGTCCTGAGAGATACGAACTCTGTCTTGGTTTATGCGCACATTTCAATATGATGTACAAAGCGTAATTTTGAAAATAAAATTGCTTTAATCAAGACTGCAAGTCTTCAAAATTTTTTGGAGAAAGTTATTGCTGCAGTTATAAAGCATTTTTTCAAGGTTATGATTCCAGATTCAATGCTTTGGGCTATACGATAAATAAAATTAGATAAATTAGCAGTTGTAATTTTCTAGATACTTCAGGGACATATCATTTTTCAACTTATATTTCAACACACACTTTCAACAATTTAGCTTAATTTAAGTTTAATTAAAAGTGAATCCTATGTTTGAAACTTAAGAGTCTTTGTTATATATTGAGTGACTTTTCATGATAACTTTTCGCATAAACTTTGGAATTATTTAAGAGTATTTGTGCAGACTCCAACTTCAAATCGATAGTTAACTTTTATTATTTCCTCATCGCGCTACAGGCAATGAAATTGACATTGTTCAGTCTTTTTTGCTCACTTCTTGTCCGGCTGCTGGCTTTTAATTTAATGTGAGAATTTTTATGAACATGTTAATTTGATATTCAATAAAGTTGGTTTGATTTTCGGCTTTTAATGGATTCTCGCATTTAATGACATGCCGCCTGCCAGCTCCAGTTTCAGCTCCAGCTTCCAGTCCGCCCCAGTCTCCAGCTCAATTGTCCTTCTCACTTCTCTGTTTTAATGCTCTCACACTCTCTCACTCTCGTCCTTAGTCAACGCTTCGCTGAAGATTATGTAGTCCACGTCTCTTTGCCACATTCGGAACTGGGGCAGGGTGCGAATTGCTGCACAGCTTGTTGGGTTTCTGATTTGTGTACTTCTTCCCCCTATAAGCTCATTGTGGAGCTGTGGTTGTGCCAAAACTGAGATTTTCAAATATTAAAATCTATGCATCAAGTATGCCATAAAATGTTGGTTCAGCTCTCAACTAATACTATTGTGGATGTGATTTTGATTAGCTTCGCTGATTAACGCAAATTTCTTGTTAAAACAGAACCAGATAAAAGCTGACAATAACGCGAGCTGATGGTAAATGATGGAATAGCAGTGCTTGATAGTGTATTCGTATAAGCACAAACAGAAGAGAGTAATATTACCTTAATTATTTTTTACTAATATCGATTACGAAGTGGAAATTATTTTTGAAAGTGCCAATGCATTATTCTGTTTATTTTTCAATTCTTAACTCTAAAATGTAGGATACTCCTGAGTCTATCAACATCCTAAATGTTACTCCTCCGGTGGAGCTTCGTTTTATCTAAATATTATTCTTAGCTGTGTTTCTATCAGCAGATTTTAGAGCTTAACCCGTTGCCCCATAAAAGTCACCTGTTTTTCATTTAACAGCCTGTCGTTCTTGTATAGAAATTCTATACCTTTTGACCTCTACTCTTTTACGATCTTGCAGCACATTATTGAGTAATTACGCGGCATCAGAAGGTAAGCCATTCATCCATCAGGCCAGCCAGTACCAGCTTATTATTACGGTTGTCTAGTTACCTCAGATCGAAAGAGACCAGAGAGACTCTTCCTCATCTCAGCAATTTTATGAACACTCAAAATGCAAACACATAACATTAACAGACTCATTAACTGCGAACAAAGCAAATATAATTTGTAGCCCAATAAATTTGCTATATTTACTCGTAGAGTCGTAGTCCCATTGCCTACCCGCTGCTGTAATGTGGTCTTAACAAATAAGCAGAGCCCGAGAAAGCGGAAGCCACAAAAAAATAATAATAAATGAAGGGTGGGAAAATGGAGAAGCAAAGCTAGGAAGTATGGAAGTATGGAAAAGAGACAAAAATAGAAACAAGTATCAAGTATCAGCAGATAGAAGATGAGAAAGGAAATGAAGGGAATCCTTTTATTGCTTTGGCGCGGCAACAGATTTCGCAGGCACAAAAATGAATTTAGCATAAATGAAACATTTTTACGAGCTGCCATTACGGCAAAAGCAACAACATGACAACAATAAAAAAAGCACAGAAATACAAACAGAAACAGATGCAAAATAACAACAATAACAAAACGAAGAGCAACAGACAGACGAAACAAAACAAAACAAAACCAAATATTTGGTCAGACGAGACGCAAATGATGAACAGTCGAAATTTACGTATGCGCAATGCGTGCTACAGATACATATATAAATCTTATATACATATATGTATCATAGACTTCTATAAAAGTGTGTGTGTGTGTCTGTGCTATATAAGGCTGTCACAAGCTATAGACACACAGTTCAGCAGATAGCTCCATGCAATAAAAAACATCATCGAAGCCATTTGTCAAAAGCGGCGAAAGCAGCTTCACTAAGTTGGCAGAGTGAGAAAGAGAGAGAGAGAGAGAGAAAGAGAGAGATAGGAGCAGAGACAGTATGTATTTCGTATTCATTGCCAAAAATCACAATAACTGCGTTGTGACGCGTTGCGTTACGTTACGATGCTCGGCTCATTGTTACCGCGCCGCGAAGTAGGCAACATAAAGTGTCAGCGTACCAATTTCCCTTCTGCAGCTTAACGAAGAGACGCATATTCGTTGACTAGCTGGCAATACGAATACGCTAACTTCTGTCCAAACACGCGCGTCTACAAAATGCGTTTGGCCACATTCATGACCCCCGTCCCCGTCCCCGTGCCGGATGCGGATACGGATCCCGAGTACCGCGAATATGTCTGTGTTCGTGTCCGGAGCCACGTCCGGGGCATTTTAAAGCGTGCCTGGGACTTCTCGTCTACTACAGTGAGAAACGCATAAATAATCTTGTTGCCTCACGGCTGTTGAAATGGCGTGAAATAATAAAAGCGACGTGAAAGCAATAGCGACCAGGCAATCGCAATCGCAATAGCAATAGCAACGGCAATGGCAACGGCAGTGGGAACAGCAACACGGCCCAAAGGCTGTTGAGTTTTGTTGCCAGATATTGCTAGTATAAGGTATTGCTGTTGTTGTTGTTGCTGTTTGTTATTGCTATAGTCCAGCTGCAGGCCATGGCCGAGTCGAGTTGAGTCGAGTCGAGAGCGTGCCAAGTGGAATCGCATCTTTTAGCGCGTCTGCTATTTTTGCATAGTGCACTAAGTGACTGTGTAGATTGCGTATACGCAGTGTGCCTGCTGCTGCTTTCTGCCGGAGACAGTGAAAACACCGTAACAAAAGAAAATCAAATAAAAGGAGTTAGCTCTGAGTGCAAGAGTCGCACAGTTGACAAGGAACAAGGCTGAGAGAAAAGAATTTATTAAATTAATTAAAGATCAAGTGAGAAATAAAACAAAAAATAAATAAAATGCAGTTAAGTTATTTAAAAGGCAGGAAAACTTATAAATGGCTAAGTGTCAATGAATTAAGAGCGAATTAAACGGAATATTGCAGCAATGATCCTTGCTGGAAAAGTCTATTAAAGTATCGTGAATTTAAAACACATATACATAGTATATTTTTTTGCAATTCGCGAAGAAAAAAGTCTTTGATTGTAATTAAAATTTGTGTTAGCCTAGACGGAAAAGAAATTGATTTGCAAAGGGATTAACAACTAGCCAAAGATTAATCCGAGCCTTTGTCCAAGTCCTGTTTATGTTTCTGGTCTGTATCTAGATACTGTTTACCTTTTGTCTGGGATAAGCATGTAGACGCTGTCAGCGGACTCTGCAATTATTTATATCCTATTTGATTTATGCGTGGCTGTTGGGTATAATACTTATGAGTATTATACAAATAAACAGAGCTGGGTATGTATGTATATATGAGACTGCGGTCATTCATGCCATTTATGAATGGAATTGGAGCTGGGGACAGGGAAGTAACGGAGCAACTCAGACCAAATAACGCGCCCCAATGAACCAGGAGCTCAGTGATAAGCTCATGGCACTCTCTGCTCCTTTGGGATAAGAGACAAATTAAAATTGTAATATTTTATTTATGTGAGTTGTGTTAAGGCTGTTGTTGTTGCTATTGTTGTTACAGCTACAACAACCACAATAGCTGCTGAGAAGGCTGGACATTCGTCCCGGCACATTGTCATTCGGGTGCTTCGTTTTGTTGGTATTAGGGGTTAATTTGTGTGTTTATTGCAGTTGGCCAAGTTTTGTATTCGAACGCCGAGACGCGACGCGTCGTAGGAGGCCAGCAGATACTTAAATGTATTTACACGCGATACAACAACATCAGCAGCAGCAACAGTGGCAACAACAACAATAACAAACAATAAGCAACAACACGGCAAATGGCAAACGGCAAATGCCGAACGGCAACGAAAAATTGTAGACTATTTAAGAAATTTATGTGCGGATGTTTCGCCGTCGGGATATTTCCGGTTTATGATGATTATGTTTTGTGCGCTGCCACCCGCCACTTGCCCCCCAGGATGCCACCCTCCTGCTCCCTGCTCCCTTCTCCCTCCATTTCCTCCTCCTCCACTTGCTCCGCCTTGTTGGGCTACGTTTTATTTTCGTTTATTTTTAACAAGCGGATTACTTCTTTGCCACATTGTTGTTGTCGCTCTTGCTATTGTTGTTGTTCTTGTTGTTGCTGCTGTTGGTTTTTTATAACTCTGTCTCTATGCAATAGCTTTGAGCCGGTGCTTGGGTCGCGTTTTCATTTCTTTTGTTGCTGCCAGCATAATGCATAATAATCATAACAATAATTTCTTTTATTTTTATTCCCCTTTCTTTATGGCGAGCAAAAGTTTTTTTTTATTTCCTCAATGCATAATTCTTGCGTGCATTTTAATTATTATTTAAAAAGCATTTTTATGCATTTGAAAAGAATTTTTATATAGATTTCATTTACGTTTTACTCTTTGATGTATGTACGTTAAGTACTTATAAGCTAGACAGTCCTCTGACTAGCGAGTTGGATTTTAAGTAGAGTAATTTATAAACTTATTAAATTTGTATTATTTTAAGATTGTACAGCATTTATAGATAATATTGTGTACTAATAATAATAATACAAATATGTGTTTGTTAGATTTGTCAATTACATAGATTTGTAATATTTTTTCCGGATAATTGCATTTCGACTTTGTAACTTTTGACCATCATACAGTTTATTTAAGCTAACTTCTTTGTCTCTAAATAATTTGGTACAGCTTGCAGTTTAGTGTATGAAGCTAGAAAATTGCTTGCTTAACCACAGCAAATGTTGCTAACAAAGTCGACAAAGCCACAGACTCCAAAATGTTGTTCCAACTCATTTAAAGGGGAACAACTCCAAAAATGTTCTGGAACAAAAAAAAAAACAGAAAGAAGTGAAAATTAATTTGCTCGGCTACATGATGAGCTTCAATGGAAGTGAGAGTCCGAGAGCCCCAACGATGGCAATACCCACAAAGAATGGGGGGAATTATTTTTATTTCTTTATACAAATGCGACATCGTCTGGCTTTTATTATGGGCATTCAGCTCACTGACATTACATTATGTGCCCTTTGTTGTTGTTGTTGCTGTGCCGCTGATGTTGTTGTTGTTGTCGTTGTCATTGTTGTTGTGTTTTCGATGGTCAACGGCCGGCCACAAAAAGTAATCTCTGAGCATAAACGCATATCCTGACTGCAATTATGCCAAATGCTGAGCATAATGCGACCACAATTTTCATTACCACACAACGAACATGGCCTTTCGGACATGTCTACCAAAATGTCATCGTACCAACAACAAATAAGACTAAATTTTTATATGTGTATGTATGTATCCGCATGTATGTATGTGTTTGTGTGTGTGTGTGTGTGTTCTAAATCCATTTCTGGTGTAAAGCTCAAAACGCGAACACGACAAAGTCGCTTATTAAGCCGAAAACAATAACTGGGCTTTAACCCGACGCCTAGATGCATGCACGCCTCATAAAAGTCTAATTAATTAAAATCGTGCTCGAGCCGCCCAGCGGCACTGACAACGCGACAAACGACAACGTTAACGCAGCAGCAACAGCACCGACATCGTCTGTAGCGGCAGCCAACGCGGCGTATGCGTAATGCGCTCTGGGACTTAGGAGGTAGACGCTAATTAAAAGCCTTCCCCACAAGTTTCTCCAACAAACAAGCTAGCAAATGGGCTGTAAGTTAACCGAAATTAAAATACCCTATCAATATATATATCTGGAGTCCCATATATGATATCAATAACAATATATCTATATCTATATCTATATCTATATCTATATCTATATCTATATCTATATCTATATCTATATCTATATCTATATCGATATCTATATCTATATCTATATCTATATCTATATCTATATCTATATCTATATCTATATCTATATCTATATCTATATCTATATCTATATCTATATCTTTATCTATATCTATATCTATATCTATATCTATATCTATATCTATATCTATATCTATATCGATATCTATATCTATATCTACATCTATATCTATGTCTATAAGTATATCTTTATATATATCTATATCTACATCTACATCTATTTCTTTATATATTCATATTTATCTTGATTTCACTAGATCCTTACAAAATATATCAAAAAGCAATAATACCCTTTGTAAAATCATTAAGCAGAAAAAATCATAGAATAGTTACAACGCAGCTGCGAACACGCTTTTCATGTGAGTTATAAAGTTAATCAGGCCTCAAATGTTATCCCCCGTGTAAAGCCGAAGCAACAGAAGCGGCCCGATGGAATTTGATTAAAAGTACTTTTAATAAAGTTCTTTGCTACCATTGATGATATTTATTGCATGCGTTTTTCATGGCCCGCTAGAATGTTAATTAGTTTTTATGATGTCAGTGTGTGTGTGTGTGTGTGTGTGTGTGTGTGTGATGGTGTGTGTATCTTTTGTGTGCGCGCACAATCTAGAAAAGGCCTGCGGGATTATGGCTTATTAAAAGGCTTATGAAAGTCAAAAGAAAGTTTACTTAATTTCAGTTAGTTAAGCGCCAATGAAAGCCATCCACTTGAGCATTGACCAAAAAGTTTGTTGGCCTGCCAAATGGCCAATAAAACTGGCCCAGCTCGAAGCCCAATCCAATGGGGACGCGCGACTTCGCAATTTCACAAGAATTTTTGGATTAGACATTCTGCCAGTTTATGGCCAGCACATAAATTCAAATGTTGCAGCATAAAATCAAATAAAAATCTGCAATAAACTTCAAATTGACAACACGTTGTGACCATTTTCTGCCCCTGCTCTTGGTCTGATCTGGGGACAAACACATTTACAATTTATTTAAGGAAAAAATTAAAACAAATATATATTTTTTGTTAAGCTTGGCACCCATTACTTATTATTTTTTTCATTTATATCTAGAATTTACTATATTTAAAAAAACATTCGGACAGTTTTTGTGTATTTTGCTGAAATGTCAATGGGCTCAACTGTAGTCAGAAACTGAAAAGGGAAAATAGCAGAAGCTAAATAATGCCTTAATGCCCAGATATTCTATTTATACCTTATATTGGATCTTGTCTGTGTTCTTCTCGGGGTATTTTGCTTGGCAATTGTGAACGCAATTGTGCGCACTTTTTTTGTTGCCAGTTCGAGCTGCGCATTTTAATGCAGCCCCTCATTTAATTTTTTCCTATCCTTTTTAATGTTCCGAGAAAAAATCTTTGGCTGAAAAAAATGGCTAGGAAAGAGTTCAAAGCATGCTGGGCACGTGCTGATTGATGTAAAATGCGTAATGAGTGCGGTTATACTTATGGGAAGGACTTTGTTTTGGGTAGAGACGGATAACGGCCAACCGATGAAGGAAAGTTTTCCAATTACGTGACTGATACTTAGAAGGTTGTCCACCCTTTTTTTGCTACGCCTTCAATGAACCAATTAGACACAATCATTGAATTGGTACTTACGGTTTCTTTGCATAAAAATGAATTAGTTGAGGGTCCTTTTAAATTCTAATTGATATATCAAAAAGGTGAGATAAAGATCGAACTTTTATTACATTCAAGTTTAATGACTAAATATTAAATTGTTTTAAAAGTTAATGTATAAATAAGTCAACAAATCGATATATACATACATACTGAATAAAACATATCTAATCTGATTAAATAGTTGTATTCGACAAATTTGATAAGAAAATAATTTTTATAATTTCTTACAAGATATGTTGTTTTATACCCTTGAAGTAGGTTTGATTATACTTATTTACAAAACTTGTGTAGTTAGCCAATTGAGCTGGGGAGGTAGATATATGCCCTTAGCTTTCATTGGCAGTCTGCTTTTTAAACTACACTCTCCGTTTAATTGCGGAATTAATAATACAGGGCTTTGCAAGGGTATCAAGTCATCGGTGCGCCGAAGATAACATTTCTTTGTTGCTTTAAAAATATTTGTAACTTATCTACTATTGATTGGACTATTATCAAAGCAAGGCGAACAGTTGTATTCTGATTATTCTCTCCCTCTCTGTCACACTGTCTCTGTTCCTTTATCACTCTCTTTCTTTTGTGTTTATTATTCACTTTAAAGCCTTTGATAAACTGATTTTAGTTTCAGCTTAGCATGTGCACATGGTACTGCCTTATATGCATGGGTTTGAAAAGTCTCAATAGCTTTAGACCGATACAGGTTATAATAATTATGGCCAGGCCAATGCGGCCCAATAGCACAGAGGCAATATCCAGGCTGTAGTACTGCATGAAGGACATGTCCTGCTCGGAGATGCGCATATGTGGAGCCCCCTTGTGCCGAAGGACATATTCCGTCCACCAAACGGCCGTTTCAAGCGGATTCATAGGCTGATCGCGGAGTCGCATCGACATTTGTTTGGCATTGTGCGCAAACACGGGATTCTCAATGAGTTCCTTGATTGCCTGCGTTGTCGACTCCGTGGCCATTGCTTGCATATTCAGAATTTTGGCCACTCCAGCGTGTTTCATGCGCTCCGCGTTGCCAAACTGATCGTAGTACATCGGCAGGCAGAGCATTGGCACCGCGTGGTAGGCAGCCTCGATGATGCTCAGGAGTCCGCCGTGTGTGATGAACAGCTTGACATTGGGATGGCTCAGTATCTCTCTTTGGGGCAACAGAGGACTCATGTAAATCCTCTCCGATTGGTTGATCAGCGATTCCTGCTCAAACTTCCATACCACATGCCACGGCAGCTGATCGAAGCTTTGCTGCAACGCTTGCAGCATTGGCTGTGGCAGCCACTTGGGAATGATTTCCATGCCCATGGAGAAATAGATGACGCCGTGCTCAGCCTCATCCAGAAAACGTTTCAGTGATGGCTCCATCTCCATCTTCGATTGATTCATGTGCATCCCCGCCACTTCGATGACATTGGGCACATTGGATCTGGCGCGTCCGAGACTGAAGTGATGGTTAATCAACATGAGGGAGAAGTTGCGTCGGATGTTATAGAGAGACTCAGCGGGCTGGTTAAAGAAATGCTTGTATAGGTACACCTGATGGGGCAGATAAACCAGACGTTCCACAAGCCATTCCTCTGTAATGTAAACCCAGTTCCTAAACTTGTCCAGCAAACTGAAGCCATTCGAGTATCCCTCTGGCAGCATTGGTTCGTACACACTGGGCGCCTTATTCCCGGCCAGATAGTCGATATTCCACGTGGTGCCATAGGCCGAAACCCCAACCAGGGCTGCATTGAAGTGCTGGGCAAAGCCGTAGAGGGCATCGGTATGGGATGCCTGCAGAATGACCATGTCGAAATGGACATTGGGATCCCGAAGCAGGGCCTGGACCCTGGCATCGCTCAGAGTGTAATGAGAGGCGTTGCGGAAGATCTGCGATACCATCACTGCTTCTCCCCACTTTGTCATTGGAAAGGATCCCTCAAAGTCAAAGTTAAGCAGATCTGTAATACATAGACGACGCTTAACGCTTTATCTTCGAATCCACTTGATTAAATTCTTACCTTCCATTAACTGATCTAGCATTGGCACCCGAATGTGCCGAGCTCCATCAATTTCCTCCATGTGCTTCTGTGATGAAACTATGGTTATCTGATGGCCATTACGGACGAGGGCCCGCATATAAGGGGCCACCAGTATAAAGGGCGATTTGGAAGTGTATGTGAATATGGCTAATATATTGGCCGCCTGAGTCACCTGCAAGCACAGTCCCAGGACCAGCAGAGCAAAGGCCTTGTGCCCTACCATGCTGCCCAACGTCCGTACATTTCACGGCCTTTTCGGGTACTGAACAGTATAGAAATTTTGATACGAGCTAGATAGCTGGCAAATATCGGAGAGCCAAGTGCTAATCTTATCATTCCGCAATGCTATTTGCCAGTCGGTGAGCAAGGTGAGGGCCATTTGAGCGTTAGTTGGTTTCCGAGTGTGCTTCTCATTGGAACTATTCGGTTAACGGTGATTTGTTTAGAATGAGGCTGCAACAGCTACTAGTTTGGGGGACTGTCCTTGCAACACTGGTGCTGCAACTATGCCCCACATGGGCTGCGAGAATTCTGTTTGTCTTTCCCTACGACATGAATTCGCAGTGTAACCTGTTGACTCCCTACATTCAAGCCTTGCTGGATCGCGGCCATCAATTGACTCTGATACACGCATTCTCACATTGTAAGGTTGTGGAACAGTTACATTCAATATACATAAATGATCGTTATAAAACAGCGCTGGGTAAGTTAAAATGTATACACCAAAAAGGTTTACAATATTAACATATGTTATATTTTAATGTTATATTCATTAAAAAAAAAAAAAAAATAGAAGTCAATTACGATGAATTCTGGGGACTGACAAAATGGGATGAGGTGAACTCCATTCGCAATTATATGGTAAAGACCTGCCTCAATGTTCTTGAGAATGAAGAGGTTCAGCAGCTGATGAAATCAAAAAACAACTACGATCTAATAGTAATGGAGCCAAGCTATACCGACGGACTCTTTGGAATGGCTGGACATTTCAATGCCACATTGATTGGTCTGGCCACAAGTGGCGGGGATTGGAACTTGAATACATTGGTGGGCTATGCGGCCACATCTACATTGGAGCCTATTGTATCGACTGGCATTAAACGTGGCACAACGCTGATAGACCGCTTATATAACTGGATGATCATTACCGAGGAATGGATGATGCACACACTAGTATATATGCCAGGTCTCCTAGCAGTCCATGATCATTACTTCGGTCATCAGAGCCAGAGTTTCACTGAAATACGTCACAACTTTTCGCTGATATTGCTGAACCAGCATTTCAGCCTCTTCGACGCGCGACCCAATGTGCCCAGCCTGATCGAGGTGGGGGGCATGCATGTGCCCAAGCTGACGCCTCAGCTGCCACCTGAGTTAGTGCAGTTCATAGAAGAGGCGCCGCATGGCGTCATTTTAATGTGCCTAGGTATGGAGATGCGGAGCAAAGATTTGCCAGCAGCCACTCTGGCATTGATATTGGACACTTTTGCGACATTGCCACAGCGTGTTTTATGGAAATTTGAGGGAGACCAGCGACCCAATGTGAGTGATAACATCTACATGGCCGAGTGGCTGCCACAACAGGCCATTCTGGCGCATCCCAACGTTCGGCTGTTCATCAGCCATGGCGGCATGCTGAGCATCATCGAGGCGACCTTCCATGCCAAGCCAGTGCTGGGAATGCCCCTATTCTTCGACCAGTTCCGCAATGCAGAGCGAATGCGGCTGGAAGGCGCGGGTCTGCTGCTGGACATCCTCACGCTGACTAGGCACGACTTCGAGTCAGCCATCAGACAGCTTCTGGACCAGCCCCAATATCGTCGAAATGTCCAAGCGTTATCTCAACGCTTTCGCGATCAACCTATGCATCCACTGGACACTGCTGTCTACTGGACTGAGTACATCCTGCGCTACAAGGGAGCGCCCCATATGCGAATCTCTCCCTCCAATATGAAGTTCATTGACTACTATGGCTTGGACAATCTCCTTCTAGTTATTATTCGACTTATTTTCCTCGTTGCTCTCATTGTTTATTTGCTACACAAATTACGGAAGCTTTTTGAAAGAAATTCGGGTATTTACTGCGAAATTAATACGCCATTAATGGAAAATAGGCAAATAAGAAGCAACTGAATTATATGATATCTTATCTTTGAGTACGGTAATTGCCTATTAATTATATCAAGTTGTTAGAATATTCTTCACTATATACATATGCACATTTGGATGTACTATATAAATTTAATATGCATTTTGTACACACACACTGTAACTTTTATCTTATCACATTCCTTATCAATCATACCACAAAATTTACAGTTTCATATACTCGTACATTTTTAAATATAAACAGATAAGCACATGAACATAAATTAATTATATTTAGATGAATAAAATATTCAATTATGTTATAAACTTAAAAATAATAATTGTAGAATAAGCTCTATAAATTATTTTTTTAAGTTCTTAAAGCATATTCTTGCACTAAATAAAACGTGTTCTAAATTAAAATTGATACTTCTATGTTGCACAACGTCCAAACATTTCACAGCTCTTTCGTGTACTGGCCACGGGAATCAGCTACATTGAAAATTTGACATGTATTTGATAGCTGGCAAATATTGGAGAGCCAAGTGCTAATCTTATCATTCCGCAATGCTATTTGCCAGTCGGTGGGCAAGGTGAGGGCCACTTGAGCGTTAGTTGGTTTCCGAGTGTGCTTCTCATTGGAACTATTCGGTTAACGTGAATTTGTTTAGAATGAGGTTGCAACAGCTACCGATTTGGGTGGTTGGCCTTGCAGCATTATGCCTATGCCCCACATGGGCTGCGAGAATTCTGTTTGTCTTTCCCTACAACGTGGATTCGCAGTGTAGTCTGTTGACGCCCTATATAGAAGCCTTGCTGGATCGCGGCCATCAATTGACCCTAATACATGCATTCTCACATTGTAAAATAGTGGAAAAGTTACATTCGATATACACAAATGATCGTTATAAGCCTGCGCTTGGTAAGTCAAACAAATATTGAAATAGCTTACATCAGGATATGGAACCGATTATAATATTAGTTTAAGTTACACTTTCGGTTTTATTTTTTGTATAGAAACTATTTTGTATAAAAATATTCACTATTTAAAGTTTTTGATATGCCATTCGATAATGCCTATTTGTTATTGAAATGAAGCTATGATATTTCTACTGCTATATTCATTAAATAAATAGAATTAAATTACGATGAATTCTGGAGCTGGACCAAATGGGGTGAGCTGAGATCCATACGCAACTATATGGTAAAGACCTGTCTCAATGTTCTTGACAATGAAGAGGTTCAACAGTTGATGCAATCAAAAATTAGCTACGATTTGATGATAACGGAGCCAACCCATACAGACGGTCTCTTTGGAATGGCCGGACATTTCAATGCCACATTGATTGGTCTGGCCACAAGTGGCGGGGACTGGAACTTGAATGACTTGGTGGGCTATACGGCCAGCTCTACATTTGAACCTCTAATGCCTATTGGCTTCAGAAGTGGCATATCGATGGTGGATCGCTTTTATAACTGGGTTCTTATTTCTGAGGAATGGATGATGCACAAATTAATATTTTTGCCAGGGCTGTTGGCAGTTCATGAGAATTTTTTTGGTCATCTTAGTCAGAGTTTCACTGAGATACGTCACAGCTTTTCGCTGATATTGCTGAACCAGCATTTCAGCATCTTCGATGCGCGGCCCAATGTGCCCAGCCTGATCGAGGTGGGGGGCATGCATGTGCCCAAGCTGACGCCTCAGTTGCCACCTGAGTTGGCGCAGTTCATAGAAGAGGCGCCGCATGGCGTCATTTTAATGTGCCTGGGTACGGAATTGCGGACCAAGGACTTGCCAGCAGCCACTCTGGCATTGATATTGGACACTTTTGCGACATTGCCACAGCGTGTTTTATGGAAATTCGAGGGAGACCAACGACCCAATGTGAGTGATAACATCTACATGGCCGAGTGGCTGCCACAACAGGCCATTCTGGCGCATCCCAACGTCCGACTGTTCATCAGCCATGGAGGCATGCTGAGCATCATCGAGGCGACCTTCCATGCCAAGCCAGTGCTGGGAATGCCCCTATTCTTCGACCAGTTCCGCAATGCAGAGCGCATGCAGCTGGAAGGCGCGGGTCTGCTGCTGGACATCCTCACGCTGACTAGGCAGGACTTCGAGTCAGCCATCAGACAGCTGCTGGACCAGCCCCAATATCGTCGAAATGTCCAAGCGTTATCTCAACGCTTTCGCGATCAACCCATGCATCCACTGGACACTGCTGTCTACTGGACTGAGTACATCCTGCGCTACAAGGGAGCGCCCCATATGCGAATCTCTCCCTCCAATATGAAGTTCATTGACTACTATGGCTTGGACAATCTTCTGTTAATCATTGTCCGCCTTAGTCTACTCGTTGCTCTCGTTCTTTACGCGCTTCATAAGTTGCGGCAGCTGCTTGAAAGAAATTCAGCCGCTCCTATTATATTTAATACGCCGTTAATAGAAACCAGACAAATAAGAAGCGACTGAATTTCAAAAAATGTTGTAAAATAATTTAATATCTTATCTTTGTAATATAGTAATGAGCTGTTTAGTATTTCTAGTTGTTAGAATAATGTACTCCATAAATAATCTTGCAGATTTACTATATTATATAAATTATACTATATAAATTGATTACTAATTTTGTAAACACAAAGCTCTACTGATATTCTAATCTTATCAATTTGCTTATCAATCAGTTCATTTAATTTACCGTTTCATACACAATCTTTGATTAATACAATTCTCTTATTTGTCAAGTAAATGAAATTATTATAATTAAATTTTAATTATTATATTTATATGATTAACCTAAAAATAATTATCTTGTAAAGGCTTAAAAAAAATTGTCTTTTTAAATTATAAAAGTAATTTATTGCATTATATTTAACTTATTCTGATTTAAGACTTTCCATTTAACATTTCGCGTTGGCAAAATAAAATATTTGTATATAAATTATTATTTAATTCACTTTTTTATATCTAATGTATAAAAATAATGAAAATAAAACATAATTTTATTAAAAATTTATTCGTTCCAAAGTGACCCATATTTTGTAGAGCAGTGCAACCCAATTAATTCTCAGAGAGTAGCTTTTTCAAGAACAACAAATTGACGCTTTTTACGCTCAATTTAACACTGTGACCAGTTAGATATATACATATGTATGTATGTATATACTTATGTGCATAGCATACGCTGAGCTTATGAACAAACTGATATGTTTGTCACAAAGAGCGGGAGAGAGAAATAGAGAATAGAGGGTCATGCACAGAGAGAGAGAACGAGTATTAGAGCGGGAGAGAGAGCAAATTGTTGCTTGCATAACAACTTAAAATTAGTAAACAAAAAAAATTGTTGTCAGACGCGACTATGACGACGCTCCCGACGAAATATTTAATCGGTTCTAAAAATAACAAAGACCACTGAGAATAGGAAATACAAAGGAATAACAGCTATTTCAGAGTGTAGTTTATCGAAATCGTCGTTAGGCTTCAATAGTTTTTGCGCATTGATACGAGTAGCAAAAGATAATAAAGTGTTTTTTTCGGGGATAATTATACAAAAGTAGCGAGGGTTCGTTCCGTTGTTTTTTGGTTCAGTTGACGCCGAATCGTCAAATAATTCGGTGGTTGACGGTAAAATGGAGCCGCGTCGTTGTCGGTGGTTGCTGGGTGCTCTGCTCTGTCAGCTGCTGTTAGTTGATATTGCGGTCGAAGTGCACGGGGCAAAGATCTTGGCGGTGTTCCCATTTCCCGGCAAGTCGCAGTATATATTCGCAGAGCAGTATCTAAAGGAACTGGCACGCAGAGATCACAATGTGACTGTTATTAATACCTTTGGCAGCAGCGAATCGGAGCCCAACTTTAGGGTTATTGGCGCAACAAAAATACATGAGCTGATGGCTGGTAAGTAAACTTCATGTAGATTGTGAGTAAAAAATGATAAGATACGAATAATAGAACTTGATAGCTTTTGGCAGCGCGGACTACTTCCAGCCAGCTAGTCAGTGGACAGTGCTGACCATGACTACAGAGTTTCTCAATATGCTCACTGCGAACGTCCTTGAAGACGTTGCAGTTAACGAGCTGCTGCAGAGCCAGGAAACCTTTGATTTAGTCATCTTGGAAACTGTTCAAACCGATGCGCTATTTGGCTTGGCACAGCACTTCAACGCTCTGACCATTGGCATCTCCTCCTATGGCACGGATCGACACATCGATGAACTAATGGGCAACATATCGCCGTTGTCCTTCAATCCCATGCTGTTGTCCTCACGCACCGAGCACATGAGCTACGAGCAGCGTCTGTGGAATGTTTGGGAGGCAAGCGTCGCCTGGTTGCACAAGCGTCTAGTGCATTTGCCCAGACAGGAGAAGCTCTACAAACAATACTTTCCCAAGGCCAGCAAAACAATGGATCAGGTGCTTGATAGCTTCTCATTAATGCTGCTCGGTCAGCACTTTTCACTTAGCTATCCACGTCCCTACCTGCCCAACATGATCGAGGTGGGCGGCCTTCACTTGAAGCAGCGAGATCCGAAGCCGCTGCCCGCCAATATAGCCAAATTTGTTGAGGATGCCAAGGATGGAGTCATTTACTTCTCCATGGGATCGAACATAAAGAGCTCGGAGTTGCCAGCGGGCACACGTAAGGCGATTTTAGAGGCGTTCGGCAGCCTCAAGCAGCGCGTGTTGTGGAAGTTTGAGCAGGAGCAACTCGAGGATCAGCCGGAGAATGTGCTCATTAGCAAATGGTTTCCCCAACCCGACATCCTGGCGCATCCCAATGTCAAGTTGTTCATCACACATGGCGGTCTACTGAGCACCATCGAAAGTATCTACTTTGGCAAACCGGTGCTGGGTCTGCCCGTTTTCTACGATCAGCACTTGAACGTGGAGCGAGCAAAGCAAGCTGGATATGGCCTGGATCTCAATTTGAGGAATTTAAGTGCCACCGCCTTGCACGATCAGATTTTAGAGCTGCTCAACAATGAGAGTTACACTCAGGCTGTGCAGCTAAAATCGAAACTCTACAAAGACCAGAAGGATACCCCACTCGAACGCGCCATCTGGTGGACGGAGTACGTACTACGGCACAAGGGTGCACCGCATCTGAGATCCGCATCGCGCGACTTGAACTTCCTTCAGCTGAATGGCCTGGACACGTGGGGCATTTTATGCGGTGTCGCGTCCTTGATTGCCATGATTGTCCTATTTGCGTTGACGGGTATATTAAGAATCTTACGCTACCTGATTGGAAAAGGCTCTAAGTCGACTAAAGTAAAGGCTCAGTAGAGCTAAAATTATTCTTCAGGAACTTTATTCTTCATTAATGTGTGTCTAATTATATGTTTTTCTTTTATTGAATAATAATTTAAAAGGGTTTGATGACCATTTTGTTCATTAATATTAATGTAGATTGTTTAATACTCACAAGCTCTAACAATTTCGGGTCTGCTTTGCAATAGGCTGCAATAATTTCTAATCTTTTATATTTTCGATATTTCCGAACATTTCTCTTATTTTTTTGATTAAAAAATAAATATATCTAATTATTTAAATTCTTTAATAAGTTTTGAGCAATAAATTAATTTTAAAAAAATTAACATATAATTCCTATATTGTTTTGTTTACGATTAATTCTCCCAACAAATATTTTAGTTGTCGAATCACAATATCATAATTTAGGTGCGATAGAAATACGGACAGAGCAGACGAATAGGGCTAAATCAACTCGATTGTTGGCACTGATCAGGAACATACATACATACCTTATTAGACCAAAGCTGCTCAGGTTATAAAAACATATTTGTTTGTATTTTTATCAAGCTCTAAATATAGGGTATTATGTTAGCAGTAACAATGTTAAATGGAAAATTTTTTTGACAAATAATTTTTATTCATTGGCAGATTGACTTAATAATATTCCGAGTTTCTATCCCATATAGTATACACATACACATACACCCACTGCCGACTCGCTGATTGAGGCAAACCGAGGTGCGGTGGCGTTTTGTGTGTTACATACAAACTAGTGTAATCGCCGATTAGAGCTTTTGTTATCGCACGTGTGTCTGTCCGACAATCTATCTTTAGTGCCTTAAAGTGGGCTGGTTGCATTCAAAAAATTTAGTCGAGATTCAGATTCCGGGTGTGGTGCACGGTTTTTTTGAAATGTTCGCGTTACGACTATGCTGTCTTATACCAATAATTTGTGTACTGCCAAATCTAAATGAAGGTGCCCGTATTTTATCGATATTTCCCTTTCCGGGTCCTTCGCAATACATCAATGTGCTGCCTTATCTGAAGGCCCTTGCCTCCCGTGGTCATGAAATTACATCTGTGAGCGCTTTTCCTCAGAAGGAGCCAGTGAAAAATTTCCGTGATATTCCCGTACTGGAAGTATTTGAGACTTTCAAAAGTACGAAATACATTTTAATCTGTAATTTACAATACGAGTATACAGCTGCTTCCGTCTCTTTCAGAGTTTCTAAATGAAGTGACTGAGGCTAAAAGTACATGGCAAGAAAACAACTTTTTCAACGAGTACTGTACGGACGTTACAAGGGCGGTATTGAACAATACAGAGGTGCAGCGACGACTGCTGAAGCCTGGCAAGGATCACTATGACTTAATCATTGTGGATGCTTGGCGCCTTGATGCCCTTTACGGATTTGCGGCGCACTTCAATGCACCCATTATTGGCCTGTCTACATTCGGCACTGACTGGAATATTGATGAGTTAGTGGGCAACGCTTCTCCGCTCTCCTATACACCGCTTGTCGTTACGGGCCTAAGCGATCGAATGACCTACTGGGAACGTGTGTATAACTTTTATGAGACTGCAATGGCTTCGATTAATTGGAAGCTGATGTATGTGCCGCAGCAGGTCAAGCTCTATGAGCAATACTTTCCTCATATCGCTCATAAAGTGCCATTGGTTGAGTTGAGCAAGAACTTTTCACTGTTAATGCTAAATCAGCATTTCTCTCTGAGTTTTCCCCGTCCGTATGTGCCGAATATGATCGAGGTGGGAGGACTGCATATATCTCATACGCCTGCACCACTGCCAAAGGACATTGAGGAATTTATTGAAGGCGCCGGATCGGCTGGTGTTATCTTCTTTTCTTTGGGCTCAAATGTTAAGAGCAAGGATTTACCAGAAGAGAGAAAACAGATGCTGCTGAAAACCTTTGCAAGTCTGTCCCAGCGAGTATTGTGGAAATTTGAAGATCAGTTACCTAATAAGCCAGCTAACGTGTTCATAAGCAAATGGTTTCCTCAACCCGACATCCTGGCGCATCCCAAGGTAAAACTCTTCATTACACATGGCGGGCTTTTGAGCACAATTGAGAGCATTCATCATGGCAAGCCTGTGCTAGGATTACCATTCTTCTACGACCAATTTCTGAATGTCGAGCGCGCAAAGCGAGCAGGTTTCGGACTGGGCCTCGATCATAAAGAGATGACGTCCTCCGAGCTCAAAAGTACCATTGAACGACTGCTCAAAGAGCCCGGATTCTCGGAAACAGCTCAAAAAATATCAGCTCGTTATCGAGACCAGCCGATGAGTCCACAGGAGACGGCCATCTGGTGGACAGAATATGTGCTGCGGCACAATGGAGCTCACCACATGCGGGTTTCAGCCCAGGATATGAGTTTTATCGCCTACCATAACTTGGATGTGATCGGAATGTTCCTTGGAATTGGTGTTTTCGTACTTTTCATAATTTCATTCGTGCTATGGAAGCTAGTACAGGTCTGCACTAAAAGTAAAAGATCCTCTAGTAAAAATAAATTAAAGAATCAGTAAGCTGAATTTTTCTACGAAATTCTTATTACACATGCCAATTTAACCTCTTATATGAAGTGAAAAGTAACGTAATAAATAAATTTAAATAAACCCAGTGATTTGCAGATCGTTTGTAACATTTCTCGTATTTTTCGTTTTCCAGGTTTATCAAATATGATTGAAGTGAGTATGTTGAATAATATCGAGGCCATGGAAAATACACAGGTCTTGGTTGCAAGTAATTATCGCTCATTGGTAAAGGAGCTGGCACGCAGAGATCACAATGTGACTGTTATTAATACCTTTTTCAGCAGCGAATCTGAGCCCAACTTTAGGGTTATTGGCGCAACAAAAATACATGAGCTGATGGCTGGTAAGTAAACTTCATGTAGATTGTGAGTAAAAAATGATAAGATACGAATAATAGAACTCAATAGCTTTTGGCAGCGCGGACTACTTCCAGACAGCTAGTCAGTGGACAGTGCTGACCATGACTAAAGAGTTTCTTAATATGCTTACTGCAAACGCCCTTGAAGACGTTGCAGTTAAGGAGCTGCTGCAGAGCCAGGAAACCTTCGATTTAGTCATCTTGGAAACTGTTCAAACCGATGCGCTGTTTGGCTTGGCACAGCACTTCAACGCTCTGACCATTGGCATCTCCTCCTATGGCACGGATCGACACATCGATGAACTAATGGGCAACATATCGCCGTTGTCCTTCAATCCCATGCTGTTGTCCTCACGCACCGAGCACATGAGCTACGAGCAGCGTCTGTGGAATGTTTGGGAGGCAAGCGTCGCCTGGTTGCACAAGCGTCTAGTGCATTTGCCCAGACAGGAGAAGCTTTACAAACAATACTTTCCCAAGGCCAGCAAAACAATGGATCAGGTGCTTGATAGCTTCTCATTAATGCTGCTCGGTCAGCACTTTTCACTTAGCTATCCACGTCCCTACCTGCCCAACATGATCGAGGTGGGCGGCCTTCACTTGAAGCAGCGAGATCCGAAGCCGCTGCCCGCCAATATAGCCAAATTTGTTGAGGATGCCAAGGATGGAGTCATTTACTTCTCCATGGGATCGAACATAAAGAGCTCGGAGTTGCCAGCGGGCACACGTAAGGCGATTTTAGAGGCGTTCGGCAGCCTCAAGCAGAGTGTGTTGTGGAAGTTTGAGCAGGAGCAACTCGAGGATCAGCCGGAGAATGTGCTCATTAGCAAATGGTTTCCCCAACCCGACATCCTGGCGCATCCCAATGTCAAGTTGTTCATCACACATGGCGGTCTACTGAGCACCATCGAAAGTATCTACTTTGGCAAACCGGTGCTGGGTCTGCCCGTTTTCTACGATCAGCACTTGAACGTGGAGCGAGCAAAGCAAGCTGGATATGGCCTGGATCTCAATTTGAGGAATTTAAGTGCCACCGCCTTGCACGATCAGATTTTAGAGCTGCTCAACAATGAGAGTTACACTCAGGCTGTGCAGCTAAAATCGAAACTCTACAAAGACCAGAAGGATACCCCACTCGAACGCGCCATCTGGTGGACGGAGTACGTACTACGGCACAAGGGTGCACCGCATCTGAGATCCGCATCGCGCGACTTGAACTTCCTTCAGCTGAATGGCCTGGACACCTGGGGCATTTTATGCGGTGTCGCGTCCTTGATTGCCATGATTGTCCTATTTGCTTTGACGGGTATATTAAGAATCTTACGCTACCTGATTGGAAAAGGCTCTAGGTCGACTAAAGTAAAGGCTCAGTAGAGCTAAAATTATTCTTCAGGAACTTTATTCTTCATTAATGTGTGTCTAATTATATGTTTTTCTTTTATTGAATAATAAATTAAAAGGGTTTGATGACCATTTTGCTCATTAATATTAATGTAGATTGTTTAATACTCACAAGCTCTAACAATTTCGGGTCTGCTTTGCAATAGGCTGCAATAATTTCGAATCTTTTATATTTTCGATATTTCCGAACATTTCTCTTATTTTTTTGATTAAAAAATAAATATATCTAATTATTTAAATTCTTTAATAAGTTTTGAGCAATAAATTCATTTTTTAAAAATTAACATATAATTCGTATATTGTTTTGTTTACGATTAATTCTCCCAACAAATATTTTAGTTGTCGAATCACAATATCATAATTTAGGTGCGATAGAAATACGGACAGAGCAGACGAATAGGGCTAAATCAACTCGATTGTTGGCACTGATCAGGAACATACATACATACCTTATTAGACCAAAGCTGCTCAGGTTATAAAAACATATTTGTTTGTATTTTTATCAAGCTCTAAATATAGGGTATTGTGATAGCAGTAACAATGTTATATGGAAAATTTTTTGACAAATAATTTTTATTCATCATGACTGGCAGTTAATTTTGAACGGCCTTGACGTTGACAGAACGGGAAGAAATACTGTGGAGACGGCAGATTGACTTAATAATATTCCGAGTTTGTATACCATATAGTATACACATACACATACACCCACTGCCGACTCGCTGATTGAGGCAAACCGAGGTGCGGTGGCGTTTTGTGTGTTACATACAAACTAGTGTAATCGCCGATTAGAGCTTTTGTTATCGCACGTGTGTCTGTCCGACAATCTATCTTTAGTGCCTTAAAGTGGGCTGGTTGCATTCAAAAAATTTAGTCGAGATTCAGATTCCGGGTGTGGTGCACGGTTTTTTTGAAATGTTCGCGTTACGACTATGCTGTCTTATACCAATAATTTGTGTACTGCCAAATCTAAGTGAAGGTGCTCGTATTTTATCGATATTTCCCTTTCCGGGTCCTTCGCAATACATCAATGTGCTGCCTTATCTGAAGGCCCTTGCTTCCCGTGGTCATGAAATTACATCTGTGAGCGCTTTTCCTCAGAAGGAGCCAGTGAAAAATTTCCGTGATATTCCCGTACTGGAAGTATTTGAGACTTTCGATAGTACGAAATACATTTTAATCTGTAATTTACAATACGAGTATACAGCTGCTTCCGTCTCTTTCAGAGTTACTAAATGAAGTGACTGAGGCTAAAAGTACATGGCAAGAAAACAACTTTATCAACGAGTTCTGTATGAGCGTTACAAGGGCGGTATTGAACAATACCGAGGTGCAGCGACAACTGCTGAAGCCTGGCAAGGATCACTATGACTTAATCATTGTGGATGCTTTACGCCTTGATGCCCTCTACGGATTTGCGGCGCACTTCAATGCACCCATTATTGGCCTGTCTACATATGGCACTGACTGGAATATTGATGAGTTAGTGGGCAATGCTTCTCCGCTCTCCTATACACCGCTTGTCGTTACGGGCCTAAGCGATCGAATGACCTACTGGGAACGTGTGTATAACTTTTATGAGACTGCAATGGCTTCG
The DNA here is from genome assembly GCA_037043405.1 of Drosophila subquinaria. Lineage (NCBI taxonomy): Eukaryota > Metazoa > Arthropoda > Insecta > Diptera > Drosophilidae > Drosophila > Drosophila subquinaria. Next base: position 650,099 of record JBAMBL010003111.1, on the reverse strand, counting down.
ATTAATTGGAAGCTGATGTATGTGCCGCAGCAGGTCAAGCTCTATGAGCAATACTTTCCTCATATCGCTCATAAAGTGCCATTGGTTGAGTTGAGCAAGAACTTTTCACTGTTAATGCTAAATCAGCATTTCTCTCTGAGTTTTCCCCGTCCGTATGTGCCGAATATGATCGAGGTGGGAGGACTGCATATATCTCATACGCCTGCACCACTGCCAAAGGACATTGAGGAATTTATTGAAGGCGCCGGATCGGCTGGTGTTATCTTCTTTTCTTTGGGCTCAAATGTTAAGAGCAAGGATTTACCAGAAGAGAGAAAACAGATGCTGCTGAAAACCTTTGCAAGTCTGTCCCAGCGAGTATTGTGGAAATTTGAAGATCAGTTACCTAATAAGCCAGCTAACGTGTTCATAAGCAAATGGTTTCCTCAACCCGACATCCTGGCGCATCCCAAGGTAAAACTCTTCATTACACATGGCGGGCTTTTGAGCACAATTGAGAGCATTCATCATGGCAAGCCTGTGCTAGGATTACCATTCTTCTACGACCAATTTCTGAATGTCGAGCGCGCAAAGCGAGCAGGTTTCGGACTGGGCCTCGATCATAAAGAGATGACGTCCTCCGAGCTCAAAAGTACCATTGAACGACTGCTCAAAGAGCCCGGATTCTCGGAAACAGCTCAAAAAATATCAGCTCGTTATCGAGACCAGCCGATGAGTCCACAGGAGACGGCCATCTGGTGGACAGAATATGTGCTGCGGCACAATGGAGCTCACCACATGCGGGTTTCAGCCCAGGATATGAGTTTTATCGCCTACCATAACTTGGATGTGATCGGAATGTTCCTTGGAATTGGTGTTTTCGTACTTTTCATAATTTCATTCGTGCTATGGAAGCTAGTACAGGTCTGCACTATAAGTAAAAGATCCTCTAGTAAAAATAAATTAAAGAATCAGTAAGCTGAATTTTTCTACGAAATTCTTATTACACATGCCAATTTAACCTCTTATATGAAGTGAAAAGTAACGTAATAAATAAATTTAAATAAACCCAGTGATTTGCAGATCGTTTGTAACATTTCTCGTATTTTTCGCTTTCCAGGTTTATCAAATATGATTGAAGTGAGTATGTTGAATAATATCGAGGCCATGGAAAATACACAGGTCTTGGTTGCAAGTAATTATCGCTCATTGGTATGCAACTCATTACAGTATGGGTAGCAAGAATATGAGCGAAAATTAGCATTAACCGCTATCCAATCAGCTACATACGTTGCGTATGCGTAATATTAAATTGCAGCTCCATTTCCGTTGCACTTGAATGTGAACAGTTATATTTGACCGCAACGCCAAATGCTTAATCAAAAATTCATGAGTTGAATACGCTATTGGTTTTTGTTGATGTTGCTGAATGTTGGTTGCTGTTAGCATACAGAATTTTGAATGCAAATCTGTATCTAAAGTTGATAGTTAGTATGCAAATGTTAAGGATTCATTTAATTTACTTACTGTAAAGTTTAATTACTTATTCCGATATGATGTATACTTTATTTCGAATGTGTCCTAAAACTTTATCACGATCGTAAAATAATCTTGGTGGTTGCTCAAAATAATATTTATTACAACGATATTGACAATCTTAATTGACCCATTAGTACTTTTAGAATTCATGATACAAATTTGTTTAGTATCTGATGTTTTTATGTTAATAATCAGTATTATGAATTATAAATTCCATCGTATAAAATTATTCTGTAATTTAACTTGTTTACTGCACTAAATTTAAGCTTATGCTAAAATGATGCAAAAATATTCAAAGCATACGCAATTTGAACAAATGAAGGAAGCTTGTCAAGCAAACATTTTTAGCACATTGCCAGACCTTCTGTTTTCTGTCTGTCGAAAAAAGTGCAAAGCGCAAATCAGTCGGTTCGATGCATTTTTACACAGCTCGTTTGCTTACCTGACAGTAGTCGGATAGATATGACTTGGCCATGACTTGGACCGGAATTTATTTTTGTATTTGCAGTTGCTCGTCGACTCGAGCTGTTTGTGTTTACAACAGATTTTTAAAAATGTCCAGGCTGTCCGAGATGTTGCAAATTGCTAGAAATTTTCATAAGAAGTGTTATGCAACGTACACAAGGAGAAAAAAATCATACTAAAATTAATATATTAAATTCATACTTGATATAAGTACTGAAATTACTTAAAATGAGCATACAAATTCTCCAACCAAGTATTAATTTTCATCAATCTTGATGTAAGAACAAAGAATACGAACCTTTTTATATAAAAACCGAAAGAAAAACGATTGAAAAATAATTGAAAAATAATTGATTTTTTTCCACTGTGTAGTTAATTTAAACGTCTTACATGTTGACATATTGTAGTTGAATTACTGGAATGTATATATACTAGAGATGGGCATGGGCCTCCTTTTTGAGGCACGGCACGGCCCAAGCACGGCTGGTAAAAACTGAGGCCCAACACGGGATTTTTTTAAATAGGCACGGCACGGCACGGGCACGGCACGGACAAAAACTTTATTCATTTTTGTCACTTCATGGCGTTACTTTTTTTATTATATTGGCATCAATCGTGCTATCGATGTTGTAAGTGTTCGCAAATTGTGCGATACATAATTGTGCAAGCGATAAAACTACGCCAACTTATCGATAGTACCATATTTAAGTTCAAAATCTGTACCGTGCCTACCGTGCCTACCGACTTTGGCACGGTAAAACACGGCAATTTATAATAAGGGGCACAACACGGCCCAACACGGATATTTTTTAAATAGGCACGGCACGGCACGGACGCGGCACGGCCCATGCCCATCTTTAATATATACATATATTTACTTGGTTGTAAAACTCAAAAACTCAAATTTAATTAGAAATACTTAAATAAATATAAAATTTAATTTTTACTTTTAACAAGGCAGACTATTCAACGAATACCACTAGCACTTAATTATTATTAAATGAATTTTAATTTCGAAAAACTTAATTCTAAAGTTCCAGAAATGCAACAACGTCAACGTCAACATCAACAAAAACAGCAACTGTTGTCTGATTTTTGTAGTGCACTTTTTAAACTTCTATCATCCTTTTTTCGGTGCCTGTTTATGTATGTGTATATATTTCTTGCTGTGCACTTTTAATGTGGCCGCCAACATTACAGCCGCCAACATTTCCGGCGCGGACGCTGATTTTCCACTGCGGCCATGGCCCAAAACAGTTGCAATAAGTTGCGCTAAAAGTTTTACACGCCTTTTGCATGACCCCGCACTCGCCGTCGTACCTCGTCCGTTAACGCCCCTATTTCCAACATTGAACATACCAGCAACAACAACAACAACTGTCGAAAAAAGCTCAACGAAGAAAATAAAAGCGTTGAGCGTGGGATGGATGCTTTGGCGTGGGCGTGACCATGGCTCTCTACTGGTTTCCACGGCTTCTCCTCTTGCTTCTGATGGGTTTGCTGCTAAAAATTTGAGCGCGCTGATGGGCATTTTTGCAACTGAAGCGTTAACTATGCGCAACTAGCAAAAAATAACAACAAAAAAACTAGAAAGAAACAGCCAAAAAAGAAAGGAGCTAAAGTTCTGGAGACTGCAAAAACATTGGGCGCAGTTCACGGAAGCAGCGGGTGGAATAAAAGTCTTCGATAGCTATACAAAGTATTTTTCATTTTATTTTACAAGTTCAGTGCCAACGGCGAAAAAAGCCGTAATCCCTCTGCCATTTTAAAAGTGCGAAGTGTGACTTAAAGACATAATATACACATACACATATATCCAATTTTGTATAGCATAATGTTTGAGCTCGATCGCGATTCAATTGCGTTTCACTTTTGGCTTAGACGACTTAAGACCCAAGAATAAATCTTGGAGTGCACGCCACGCTCGGCGTATGAGCAATAAAAGACAAAAGATCACAAACAGAATGCCACCATAGAGTACCAGAATGGCATCCAGGTTGTGGTATTGCACAAAACTAAGATCCTGGGAGGCACTTCTTAAGTACTTGGCACCCTTATGCCTACTCACATGCTCCACCCAAAAGACAGCACGCTCCAGAGGCAACTGTGGCTGATCTCTGTAGCGAGCCGACATGTCTTTGACCAGCTGAAGAGCTTGTGGATCCTCAGTAATTTTCTTAATGGCCGCCAGCAGTCTCTCAGTAGTCAAGTCTTCATAATTAACTGTCTTGCCATAGCCGTTCTGTTCAGCGCGTGCCATGTTGAGGAACTGATCTCCAAAGATCGGGATGCCGACAAAAGGTGTGCCGTGATAAATGGATTCCGTGGTGCTCAACAAACCACCGTGTGTGATGAATAACTTGACATTCTCATGCGCCAATATGTCATCCTGTGGGAACCAGTCCGAGATAAAAACATTCTCCGGTTTGCCTGGCAAATCGGAGTCCTCAAATTTCCACAGGACACGTTGCTTGAGCTGGCTAAAGGTGTCAATTAACGCCTGACGCTTCTCTTGGGGCAGATTTGTGCTTTTCAAGTTGGAGCCCATGGAGAAGTAAATGACGCCGTGCTTAGCCCCATTGATGAATTCCTCGATGTCCTTCGGCAGTGGCTGGCGCTTGCGTTGGATGTGCATACCGCCCACCTCGATCATGTTGGGCGAGTAGGGACGGGGGAAGCTCAGGGAGACGTGCTGATTCAGGAGGACGAGGGCCGCGTTGCTACGCATCTCGTAGAAGCTCTGCTTATTATTGGGGAAGTATTTGTTGTAGACCAGCTCCTGCTTTGGCAAATAGTAGAACTGCATGAACAGATACTCGTAGGTGAGGAAAGCCAAGTTGATAACGCGCTCGACAAACGACATGTGATCGGAGAATTTGAGCAGCGCATGTGGCACATAGGAGGCTGGGGATGGCGAACCGACCTAAGACCATGAAACTGATGCATAAGTATATTCAACAGCTAGAGAATATCTGATTTACCATATCGGTGTTCCAGCTGATGGCACCAAAGGTTCCCAGGCCAATAAGTGGAGCATTAAAGTGCTCGGCCAGGCCAAAAAGGGATTCATCAAGGAACACTTCGTCGATCACAGCGTCGAAGGTTTGATTGGACTGCATGAGCTTCTGAACGTCTGGATCTTGAAGCAATGCTTCACTAATGCGTATACCTAAAATTATGTTTAGGAATTGCAATTTGATGAAAAGATAATCAATAAACAATTATGGCAATCTCTTACCCATATCATAGAAGCCAACGATCTGTTGTACAATGGGCTGTGCAGACTTTGTTAGCAGATTGTCTATATCGCCTGAAAAGATAAATAAAATATTTTTCATGTATTACAGATATTTATTTACAGTATATAGCACTTAGTCGCCTGATTCGGAATTTTATCATTACGCTTAACAGTTTTTACAACTAATAACCTAAGCTAATCAACAGGGTGTGATAAGATACACATAAATATCTGTTTATAATTTCAATCGATTGCTTTGCGAAGCTACCATACGTAATGCACTTCTATAACACTTGCTTTCTAATTACCCATATGTTAGTATTGCAATGACTCAGTGCCAATTATTCTATACGCAGATTAAGTTAATTTTTCATATTGAATGTCACGAGTCCGACCAAAAGAACAAGGAAGATCATGTGGAACACTCACTGAGCTCAATTCGGTTTACTTGTCTTGATTGATTTATCTGTTAAATCTGTTACTGGTCACGAGTACTTACCGCCCATGGACTTTAGAATGTCTGGAACAGGCACGTCGTTAATATTCTCAATGGGTTTCTTGAGAGCGAACGGCGACACAAGTGTCACCTGATGACCAGCTGCCGCCAGACCCTTGGCCAGCGCGGAACCCACATTGTAGTGGGATCGAGCGCCGGTTGGCAGCACCACTAGATAATTATAGGCCGCCACCGAGCTCAATAGTCCGAGTAGCAAGAGACCATTTAAACAGGTTTTATTGCGTGTCATTATTTTATCTATTGTTTTTTGTTAATAATCACAGTAATTTAAAAAATAGATTTCAATTAAAATTTGGATTGCACATTTATTAATATTCAAGCGATTCCATGTGCGATCTACACGCCTCACCGTCTCGATACCAACTGACGAAACTCTCGCATGAATTCCGTAAATATATGAATTCGTATGGAGAGCAAGTGTCGAGCAACTTGGCAGCTGATTGGAGTTTAAGATACGCTATAGTGACAGCAAATCTACGCTACACACTTTTAACCTTGCAAATTGCTGTGAAGTCACAATGAATGTGTTGTTTTACGAGTGATCGTGTGAGTTTTATACAAAAATGCTTATCATGGGTCAGTATTAAAACTTAATCATATTTAGTCTTGTGAGTAGAGTGTCTTCACACCGGTTTTGGGCGACGCGTCGCGATGTCGCAACGTTTTCGACTTTATATATGTGTGTATGTATTCTATTTTATTTATTTTAGTTTTGCTTTCTTCTCATTCGTAATTCGGTATATCGCCGGCTTTGTTAACCCAAATAAACATTTTGGTTTTGCTTTTATGCCGGCATTAGGTTTGTGTATAAAATCGTACTATATAACAAATGAGAAATTTTAGAGAGTAAATACAAACAATCTCTTTGTACTGTATTTATTGTTATCTTTTATTCAACTATTTCAAATCAAGTGCATGTATATATTTTGCTATATTTATAATAAACGCCAACAGCATGAGTAATAAATGTTTTCTCTTCTATTATTTTACTCTCTCTCTCTGTCTCTTAAGTGCTAACTTGCTCTCTTCACTTTGCTCTTTTAGAATAGAGGCAACACAAATTTACAGTTCTTGTTTAGATTTCGAGACAAAAACAGGCGAGAGTGAAACGATCGAGAGTGCTCGACTTTTATATGCCCTAATCCACACTTCAATAAAATTTAAATGAATTTTATAAAATAGAATACATTAATTACGTTTCACCTTCTTTGACTTTACTTGACCCCCATTTAGTTTGCATCTGACGAATTTTAATAGAGCCACTAATAAATAAACAATTGCAAACAAAATGAAACCCAAACCACCAACGATCATGGCCAAGACATCCAGATTATGATACTCTATGAAACTCAAATCCTGCGCAGAGCTTCGCAAATACTGGGCACCCTTTTGCCTGGTCACATGCTCCACCCAGTAAACAGCCCGTTCCAGGGGCGTCTCGTGCTGATCCCTGAACCTCTCGGACATGGCACGAGCTTGCCGCGTGTAATTTGGATCGTTGAACACTCTTTCCACAGCACTCCGTAGGGTTTCACTTGATAGTTGGTCAAATCTGACGGTGATTCCAAATCCGGACTGCTGGGCACGTGCCATATTCATGTGCTGATCACCGAAAATGGGAATGCCTACGATGGGTTTGCCGTGGTAAATGGATTCCGTGGTGCTCAACAAACCACCGTGTGTGATGAATAACTTGACATTTTCATGTGCCAATATGTCATCCTGTGGGAACCAGTCCGAGATAAAAACATTCTCGGGTTTGCCTGGCAACTTGGTATCCTCGAATTTCCACAGGACGCGTTGCTTGAGACTGCGGAAGGTTTCAATAAGTACATCTCTCTTTTGCTGTGGAAAATCAGCGCTCTTTAAGTTGGAGCCCATGGAGAAGTAAATGACGCCGTGCTTGGCGCCTTTAATGAACTGCTCGATGTCCTGAGGCAGTGGCTTTTGCTGGCGTTGGACGTGCATTCCCCCCACCTCGACCATGTTGGGTGCATAGGGACGGGGGAAGCTCAGGGAGACATGATTGTTCAGTAGCACCAAAGCGGTGTTCCTGCGCATCTCATAAAAGTCTTGCTTGTTGTGTGGAAAGAATTTCCTATAGAGCTGCTCCTGCTGCGGCAAATAAAAGAACTGCTGATAGACGAGATCAAAGGCTGTGAAAAGCAAGTTGTGAGCACGCTCGTAGAAGCTCATGTGATCGCTTAGGGGCAGCAAGAAGTGTGGCACATAGGAGGGCGGTGAGGGCGTGCCGACCAACTCAGTTGTCCAGGACGAAGCTCCAAAGGTGGCGAGTCCTATCAAAGGTGCCTTGAAATGCTCAGCGAATCCAAAGTGAGCCTCATTCATGAATACCTCGCAGATGACGGCATCGTAGGTGCGATTCTCTTTTAAAAGCGATTCCACCGAAGACTCCTCTAGCAATCTTTTTGTCATCATCAGACCCAAGCCATGTAGATGGGGATGTCGCTGCAACAAGGATTTCTTCGCATTCTCCAATATCTTATTCTTGTGTACTGCAAAGAAAATATGTTTTATTCAATTTTTTGTTATGAAATTAAATTATTTAAAAATGTTCACACGCAATTGATAACTGGCGCGATATCAGCTGGCGAATTAATGATAACAGTTACGTGACAGCTGTTCAGTAAAACCGATTGATACTCACCATTCATTGCGGGAACAATGCTGGGCAGATTTACATCCAGTAAATTCTTAATTGGCTTCTTTTGTGGAAATGCAGATACCAATGTGACCTCATGACCTGCGGCAACTAAGCCCTTGGCCAGAGCTTGTCCCACATAAAAGTGAGACTTGGCTCCACTTGGCAATACCATCAAATAAGAGTAACCAAATACATGGCCCAAACTGGCCAATAACACCGCACACAAATACAGCAGCTGCATCTTGATATTGTGATCAGCAGCAGTTCCTTCTGACAACTGACAATTGAACGCGTAACGAGGCTTTTTATTTGGGTTACGCCAGGGAAATAAGTGATAAGAGGCATTACCAAAATATATTGAGTAAAATTTCCCGTTGCAGAAAGAACTCTCCATTTTAAACCCTCTCAATGCTTCTCTTTCTTAAGAGAAGCCCCTAAAATTCAATTCCCTTTAATTGAGTTGTAAATCTATCAATAGCATTATAAAAAAATCGACACCAGCTAGCCGAACCAAAAAGCCAATATTTTCTACAAATTCGTTATTTTTAATATACACATTTTATGATTTTGAATGTACAAAAGCCTCTTTCAGTTACGCATCGCTTGGCAGGCCCTAAAATAGATGCTAATTTATATGGCAGCTACCATTATGGAACCCTATTTGAAAACTCAATATGTCTATATGGTAAATACATTGTAATACTTATTGTTGTTGCTGAATGCTATCAGCCGCAAACAATACACGTGCCCATTGATTGATTTCGAAATAGGATGTCAACGAAAATAAACAATATTTAAATTCAGACAAGGGAAAGAATTTAAATAAGCAACAGAGCAGTAAATTAAACAGAATCACAGTTCCATTGAAACCTTTACACACATTCCTCGAGTGGCATCGCTTCGAGGTGCATCGCTTCGAGGTGCCCGAAATTGAAGGAAATGAAATGCCAAAAAGAAAAACTTGCCAATGACATTGAAAGGCAGTCGGGAAAAAATATGAATATCAACGCGTGTGTTATGTGAGCCAAAAGTTAGCTGTGCAAAAAACTTTTTTGATGACGCGTTGAAAGTGAAAAGTAAATTCACGCCAAAGTCGCCAAAATGCACAGTTAAAATTGTGAGATATTTCAAACGCTGAGGATGTTGAAGGTATGAAGAGAGTGTGAATGGTAACTTGCAAAAGAATATGAAATGACAAAAAATGCGAAATGAAACGGAAGTTCAAGCTGATTTGTTCCCAGGCAAAGTCACAACCACCGCCAGCCCCACTGGCAGTCATTTTGAAGGCGGAAGCGGAAGCTGCGTTTCAATCGTGCGCCTGATGAAGTTATGAGTGGTAACAGCAACAAAAATGCTTGGCAACACCACAATACGAGTACGCATTGTGTGAGTGGCTCGCCGTAAGCACTCTTATGTGAGTGTAAATAAATTTAGCATAACAATACTTGGCAATTTATTATGTGAATACGCGGGGTATGTGCGTTATGTATGTATATGATTTAAATATGATGCCTATAAATTTAGCCAACTTTAAGGCCACACAGAAAAGTTGTTATATTTGAGCTGGCGATTTAATTGTTTATTTTCCAACATTGATTTCAATGATGATGTCGCGTCGTATTTGAAGCGTTCGCCGCAAGTCTTAAGCTCATTTCCTATTCATTGTGATTCATGGCCAGACACTGCGGCCCTTAATGGCGCAGTAACGTAATTAAAAAAGGCATTGCGGCGACAACACTTTTTATTTTGGTTTAACCGATACATTGTACACACACACACACACACACACACACACACACACACACACACACATTGGTTCCTCTTTCTCTCTCTCTCTTGCCAGATTGCGCTTGAAATGAAAACTGCAGCTGCACAATGACAATATCCTCTAGCTGGGAGTTCTGCCACAGGGCTCTGGAGCCCGAAAGGGGTGAAAGGGAGACCATTGACTGCAGCAGCACAGCAGCAGCTTGCAAATTGATTGCGATTGTTGAGTTGATTGGCAGGCAAAATATGCAGACACACACATACACAAACACACACATATACAACTACGTACAATGACTGCATGCGACACTCACAAATAAAAACCACGCTTTGTGGTTTTCATTGTTATTTTCCATTTTTTTAATTCTTTCTCCACGCTGTTAAAATTTCTTTCACCATTGTTTTATTTTGGCCGTTTATTTTAAGTTCGTTTTATATCCTAAATTTTGGTTCTTTTTATTTCTTTTTTTTTGTTTTTTCTTTTAAGTTGATTTTAACACGCGCGATTTACCAAATGTCAAATAGATTTCTGCCTTGCCATGCGTTGGTGAAAATTCTAATGACTGTGTGAGTGTGTGGATCTCTACTTTGTTTTATTAAAAGTTAACTACATTAGCTAATTTTTTCATTTATTGTATACGGCAGTTCACGCATCACAAAGTGTTTGAAAGGGTTTATATTGGTAGAAAGGAAAGTTTCCTGCGAAAGTCTAATCAGATCAACTTATATACCGATCGAAAAATATAAATTTAGTTAAGATATGTGCATTCTAATTATTTTCAATTTTTATTTTAATTATTTTTAAATGGTTTTAGAGAGTTGCGTAAAATGGTCCTGCTGTTTTGTACCTAAAATAATTATTTTAGTTTTTGAGGATGAATATGCTTTTGTCAATAGACTTTTAGCACGCAAAGGTGTTTTTGAATGAGGCAATAAGATTATCTGAATTTCATTTGTAGATTCTAGTAAACTAACTGACGCACATATAAAATTCAAGCTACTTTAAGTAGTTGACGGCAATGTTAAGCAGATGCACTGGGGTTAAATGTCATTGACATATAAAGAATTTTACAGTCTGCCCCTCAGCGACTCTCCTATGGCGCTGGGGAGTAGAAACCATCAAATTAGCCTGCGGGCGTGCTGCCAAACTTTTGAAAAGTGTCTCAGCGTCTCAGTGCCTATGCCCAGCAGCAGCAACCGATGGTCAACAACAGCCAAAAGCAGCAACAACAACAGCGGGAAAGGGAGAGCAAACAAGAAGCAAGTTCCAAGTTAAGATCGAGCGCGTGCCAAGTTGCCTATGTCTTTTATTGTTTTTATTTTTTGGGCTCAGGCGCACTTTGAAATATTAAAATTAATAATGAATGTTCATTTGTATTAGTGTACTCGCTGGTTGATGTTGTTGCTATATATGTAAAATCTTCATAATCAGCCAAGCATATTATGTCTACTCTCGGAAGTACAATTCTAATTCATTCCTGCCACACTCTTTTTCTCTCACTCTCTCTCTATTCTGTTTTCTCTGCGATTTTAAAGAACTAGCTGAGATTTTTATTCTGTTCAGCCACTTTCCTTTACCAGTTCCTTGTCTCTTTTTTTAAATCGCATTCACTTTATGCCAAATTAAATTTTATTTAACTGTTCTGGATGAAATTGGTAACAGTTTTTATGAAATTTTTATGTTTCTTTGTACGCATACACAGACACATACATACCAGTTCCAGTTCCATACATACATAAATTGGCGCTAATTTGTTTTTAAATTATTTAACAATTTTGGACTGCCAGTCGGCGATGGCGCCAACCCAATCCAATGGAACATTTTGTACGTCTGCCAGAACAATCTAATTAGATGCTACTTCGAACAGAGTTTCTCCATAGGAGAGAGACTGACGATGCTGGATGCTGGATGCCGGATGCTAAATGCCGATTTGCTTTATGCTACTTTCCTTGGCAACAGTTGTCGATTATGGTTGCCAAAAGGAATTTGGCAGGCAAGCCCAACGAATTGGCCAGCACAACGGGTTGGCTTGGGGTTCTGTCCGGAATTGGCTTTAGCAAAATGCAAATCTTGGCTAATAGTTTTTGCCTATATGCATAATTGTGCAAAACACATAAATTCACTTGTTTACCAGATTAGTTGAGACCGTTTTTTCAAATATAAAATGAGAAAATGCTCTCGATGGTGATGATGATGAGAAAGTATTAAATCTCAATAAAAAAGAGTTCATTAATAATTGCCCAATTAATCGAAATAAACTTTGAAATGTCTGAGTTGTTTATAGATAAATTTAAGTCAAAGATAAGAAAACAAATTCGCAACTGATTTAATTCTATTAAGTCTCAATAATCCTTGCCTCATCGACTCTCAATCGATTTAATTTAATTAAGTAACTTTTATGATTCTATAACTATTACAATAGTTGAATTATGGCCATGTATAAGTTCAGTCTTGTGGCTTTAATAAATGCTGCCTGGGATTTCTCGTTGGCCGTAAAGGCAATTTATAATGAAATTATAAAATTTACGCTAGGTGGCACTTGTCGAGCTATTTGGCAGTGCAGTGTTGATGGTCTTGAGCCTGGTTCTGAGTCTGGGTCTGGATCTGGGTCTGGGACGGCTACTTGCAGCTCAATTGCCAATTAAAGCGCATCAACATTAATGCTGGCCATGATAATGATGATAACGAGCTGCCGTCGACCATTGCACGTACATATGCGACCAACAACAAAGGCGGCCATAGAAAGAGATGCACTTATTTATATAGAAAAAGATATATAGAGTGAGAGAGAGCGAAAAAAGAAAGCATTGGCCATGATTGCCTCCGAGTCTGGCGTTGACTGTGAACGCGGGTGCTTCAGTGGCGCTGACATGTCGCCCGCAATGTCGTGGTCCTTGTCGTCCTTGTTGGCCTGACATCTGACGGTAAATTAAAAAGCATAAAGCTCTCGGACAGGCAAACTGCATGCACTGGGCGAGAGGACAGAGGACGAGAGGACAGAGGACGAGAGGACAGAGGACTCAAAATGGCAGCACGAAAATTTATGCACGACTTGCATATTAAACGTGTGTTAATTTTAGAGCAGCCAACAGCTATGATGCCATCTCGCTCCATGATCCAGCTCTCGGTGCTCCTCCTGCTGTAGTCATCCTGTAGCTATTGCTGTGCGTTTCCCACAAAGGCGCTGTCAATTTTCATTGCACAGAACGACGACGGGACGACGGGACGACGAGTCGTCCAATGCGTCCTGTTCAAATGGCGCATGAAACGTCATTCTGAGACAGCCCTGACTGACATTTGTGGTAGTCAGTGTTGTTGTTGTTGTTGTTGCTGGTGTTATTGTTGAAATGGTCGCGTTTTCCTCAAGTCGACAATCTGTGAGTGTGTTTGTGTGTGTGTGCTGCTAAAATGTAAGTGAACTCCACTCGCTGCAGATCTCAGCGTGGCTGGTCATGCAATTTTCCAGTCCAAAAGCTTAAAACTGAATTAAACTTTATGACTTGCCACACACAGCAAACAACAGCAAGAGGATTTGTGGCAACTACAAAAAGGATTACATGCCACATGAAGAATAATGCGTGGATTCGCGTTATTGTTATAACAAAGCTACTTGAACACTTCAAGATCTTCAAACAGAGCATGTTGAATTTAAGAAAATAAAAGTGATCACAAAATACTCTTAAAAACCTTTTTAAATTATGATATGACCTAGCGACTTAATTATTAATTGATAAAGAGCATACGAATTTCAGAAAAGAGATACTTTGGAAGTGTTTTCTTATCTTGTTCACACACTTACAACTTTTACAGGGTATTCAAGTAGTGAGCAAAAGGTTTGCTAAGCAAATGATTTGTTCTGGTTGGTTTCTCACGCTGACCAAATCGGATTATCGGGTGAAGCAAACAGTCGAACAAACAAATAAATGTAATGAGTTTAAGTGGTAACGACAAAAATTGTCCGACATTTTATTGAGTAAATATTAAAAATATTACGAATCGCTGGCCATTAGAGGCAGCCGTTGCCCGGGCCATTCCGTTGAGAGAGCCAAAGATACAGATGCTGGCAAACAGACACAAACAAAGAAAAAGACAGAGACAGAGAAAGAGAAGCAGTTACAGATACAGATACGGGTAAGGCAACCACTTAATGCTGATATGTATGAATGTGGCTAGCAAAAGGCAAAAAGGAATAGAAAAGCATCCCTTTACACATTCGCACAGCGAGATAACAAACTTAATGTAATGGCCAAAAGAACCAAGAAAGCAGCCAAACACAAACATTTGCGATGCTCATCCTAGCAACTTCTGCTCCTGCTTCTGTCTCTGCTGCTGCTGCTGCTCATCCTTTTGGCCTCCTTTGTTTGCTGGACATGTGTTTCCAATGGTTTTTGCACCAACAGCTCAGCCATTTAAAAACGCACAAACTTGGGCGCAAGGCGAAAAACAAACTTTTCACAAGAAAAACTCAGTTGGCATTGCAGTTGCAGCGTTTATTTGATTTTTACACACCGATTTTGAGCTATTCTTTTATTAGATTTTTTGCTTGGCGTTAGCAATTTCGTTCCATTTTTTCCTTTTTATATTTTCTTCATCTCCTTGCATTCTGTTGGACGTTTTGCCAGTTGTGAATTTGTGAGATTTGATTTTAAAATTGCTCAGACAAAAAGTGTATGAAAATAAAAATAAAAGAAATAAAAACACAAGATACATACATTCTTGCAATGGAGCTAGATGTTAAGATAGAATCGAGTCTGTGCTCAAACAAGGGTCCAATTACAGATTTAGTGCATTAGATACGCTATGACATTAACCATGGTAAATTCTAAGCTAAGGAGACGATTTGGGGCTAGTATATTTAGGAGTTTCGTATGTGCATTTTTTAAATTTCACTTTCATAAATTTCGATTTTACCTAGAATTCAGAATGTGATCCCTATATTACCATTAAAAGAAGAAAAAATAAAAAAGAACTTCCTCCTGAAAAATTCGGATTTGTTTGCTCCTCATTTTATTTGTGGCTTATAGTTTTAAATTCTATTGCCGTCGCCAATTTTCTTAAGTTTTTTCAAAATATATTTAAGCGAATATTAAACTGCGCATTCATATTGACATAACCCAAACTCGACCATCTGCCAGCAATTGCAATTTAAAGCCATTACGCTAATAAATAATCTGCCACAATTTAGCACATTGCCATCGATTTAATACAGGGAGTCACAGCAGATGCCTGCACCAAGGCTAGAGTTGCGCCCACTTGGAGCCAATGCCCTCCTCACCACCTCCAAATATGCTTTTTATAGATGTTTATGCTGTGACAGAGAGAACGCAAAAAAATTCATATGTTGGTATTTCTGCTGCTTTCAATTGCTTTTGCTTTTGGCACGATATCGACGTTGCCAACGATGACTGCTTTCAATATATAATAATATTGCACATACGCCCTGTGCGCCTGGCACCAAACATCATTCCTTGTCTGCTGCTTTTTCTTCAGCTTCTTCTTCCGCGTTTTCTTCTCCAGCGTTTGCTGTTGGCGCCTCACTTACACTGAGTGCGTGTTGGCGCAATAATCAACAGTTATATTATGAATGCACAAACACATGGACAAGCACACTCACGGACACATGCGATATGCTCATAATGCGCATTTTAACCCCTTTCGAGGAGGGCTAAAGAGGGGACGCCAGGGGCACTGAGCACTGAGCATTGAGCCCCCGGCATTCCCCATATGACACTCTCTCTAAGTGATACGATAAATTTGGGATTTTCTTTGCATTATGCGCAGATTTTGATGATTTCTTCGCCCACCGATTTCTGTTCAGTTTTGCACACACTGCCAGCTTGAAACTTTTTTAATAATAAATAAAAGTGCTTAACTTAATTCGAGCTGCTCAAAACGTTCTTTCAAGCTCCCCATCAAATTGTTCGTTTGCATGTGTGTGTGTGTGTGTGTGTGTTATGGATTTTCCGCTTGTATTTGCCCATTTTATTTGTTTCTTTGATTTACCCCGCCCCAATTTCCGACTCACACAGACGTACATTAACTTGCTCACAGTGTGTGTGGATATAATTTTTCGATTATTGTTGAGTTTTGGTTTATTTTTCTCCCTCTATCGACCTTCTCTCATTCTCTCTTGCTCATGTTTCTCGTCCTCGTTTTGTGGCATTTGCGGCTGTTTACCTCGCCAGCGGCCAAAATGCAATTTATGTGCGTTGGCCAAGTTGGAGCTTTTGGATTTTTGCTTTTCTGTTTTCTGTTTTTGTTTTTAGTTTTCTTTTATGCTGTGGCAATGTTATTGCCACTTGTCATTTGCGTGATTTACGCTTATCGCTGCAGCCAAGTGTGTGATTTTCGATGCTTGTCAACTTAACAAAATTATTGTTGGAAATCAATGACTTTGGTCTGACGATTCTTTAAGCCAACCTCAATGTTCTCGCATTCGCATGAAAACAAAGGGAAACATATCGAAAATACAAGTTAATTAATACATAGACAAGTTCAAGGGCGTCGGCAGGGGGGGGCAGGGGAGGCCGTTGCCCCCCCCTACACTCATAACTTTACATGATTTAGCTTCCGAAATCCAACCAGATTTAGGCAGGCAGTCAATTTTGTTTTTTAAGAGTTATGCAAAAACAATATTAGGGTGTTCACTTGACCCTAGCAGCGTTGCAGGTTGAAAACTTTGCTAGCTTGCTGCGTGAACAGCGCGTTGTACATGATCACAGTGGGCTGTTTTTTGTTTACATTTTGTTGATTATGTGAAACGCTTTCCACGTAAAGCGCAACGCTGCTAGGGTCAAGTGAACACCCTATATGTTATATTATAGAGAATTATTTTATGTATTTAAAATCATAGTATTACCGTTTAAATTGTAGCCCTGCTATTTTACGAAGTCCTGAAAGTCAACGAATATTTTACCGCAGGTTTTCACTTTGTTCGTGTTGAAAATAAGATTACATTATAAATCTTTGTCAAGTGAAATCTACGTCGAATTTTAAAGGAAATTAATATGGAAAACAAAATGAATGGTATCTATTTATATTATAAGGTCATCATGAATTACTTGTTTTATGTGATTTAACTTTGTTTTATGTGCTTCTGTAAAGTGATGTTGTTTAGCATTTCTCGCCTAAAAATTGTTGTGTTCCGTGGTATAAAAAGAAAAATATGATTGCTTGTAGTTGGTTGTAAATTATATTAACGCAATGTTAATCGTCAATATATATATAATGAGATGGTATTAATTGTTTTTGCCCATTATTGCCCCTTTTCGTGAAAAATCACATGTTGCAGGTGTGTATTTATGCGAAAAATTTAAAAATAGTTTTCGGAGTAAGATTAAAAAAAAATCAAAAATAAATATAAATTCTATTTTAGCCTAACTAAATTTTTTGTCAAATTTTAGGTCTCTAGCTATACATTTAGATTTGTTAAAATATTTTACACTTTTTCTTATATGGCTCGATCGGTCTAAATTTTTTCTTAGGCTTTACATATGGTATGACCATTAAGTGTACCAAGTTTCAGGTCTATAACTATAGTACATTATTATAATTTCTGCCAACATTATTGTGGCATTGTGAAAGTGAAAAAAAAAATTTGGCCCCCCCCCCTGCTTGAAAAGCTGCCGACGCGCTTGGACAAGTTCCTTTTAAAATTTTGCATTTTTGATTTCAATTCACATATTTACATGCCCTATTTTGCTTTGAAATAAACTCTAAACTCCGTATTCCAAAAAGCAGTTTAAATTGTAGAGAAATAAAATGAAATTATTGTGCACGCACAAAAAATATCAAATAGCAAAGAATATTAAGAAGCCCTTCAAAAGATAATAAACTTTTCAGGCAATATTCACGCACACACACACACATACACACAGATCACAATCATGGAAAAGATTAAATTCACTTAAGTGCAAAGTATGAATATGACAGAGTCTCACATTTATGGGCAAGAACGTTAGAAGCTTCGACTATCTGGCTTAGTTCGAGTATCTGAAGCTGGGAAATATTCGTAAATATTTTTAAGTCAAATTGAAATGCATGTCTGACATTTGCCCTATAGAAAACCAACACATTGTATGCATCTGTGTGCATTTGTATGTGTGAGAGTGTGTGTCACACGACCGAAATGCAATTCTAGGAATCTGTTATTTAGACAACAAGCTGCCTAGGAAACTGGTTACAAAGCAACTGCTGACTCCATCTCAAAATGATAAGTTAACAATTGAATGCTTTAGGGGAGGGGCACAACCAAATTGCTGTGATTCTGGGCTGGTTTCTGCTTCTTTGTACCAAATATACCTATTTATTATATCTTAAATAATTGATTTTCCGGAAAAGAATATCATTCTGGGTTCTGCTCTTTAATTAGTTTTAAATAATTATAGCATGTGCCCGCGATACAGATATATGAAAGTTTAATCTTATAAATAAGCAAGATCTTGCAAATATTCACTTTCAAATACATATTCACAGTTTTAAATGACTATTCTTTTTTTTATGTGAAAGTTTAATCTAATAATTATGCAAAGGCATTTATGAATAATAAAGAAGTCATTTATACTAACATACACATATATTTTTATTCATAAACAAAGACCAATCTCTCAAAAGCTTCACAAACGTCATAAATTTAACCTGAAATTACTTTTTGGTCAATAGCTCCTTCATTCGGTTGAGGGCGCTGCCGGCTTTAAACCACTCAATTTGCTCCGTGTTAAAGGAGTGGTTCAGTTTGATTTTATCGGTGTTGCCACCGTTTTTGATCTCGCAATCGATGGGTTGTCCTGGTGCCATCTTGGCTAAATTGAGCAGCGATATTTTGCTGGTGGGTTGGACCTTGTCGTAGTCGCTGGCGTTTTCAAAGGTGAGTGCGAGCAGCCCTTGCTTCTTCAGATTCGTCTCATGAATGCGGGCAAAGGACTTCACTATTATGGCCACTCCACCCAGGTGACGTGGCTCCAGAGCGGCATGCTCTCGGGAAGAGCCCTCGCCGTAGTTCTCCTCCCCGACGGCGACCCACTTGATGTTGTTCGCCTTGTAGTCGCGGGCCACGTCGGGAACAGCTCCAAAGTCGTTGCTGCGCTGGTTCTTGATCTTGTTCATCTCATTGTTCTCGGCATTCGTGGCGCCAATGAACAAATTATTGGATATATTATCCAAATGGCCTCGATACTTCAGCCACGGACCGGCGGCTGAAATGTGATCGGTGGTACATTTTCCTTTGACCTTGATGAGAACGGTAAGATCCGTTAGATCTTTGCCGTCCCATTTCTCGAAGGCCTCCAACAGCTGTAGGCGATTGGACTTGGGATCGACAGCAACTTTGACGCTGCCTCCATCGCTGGGCGGTGCAGTGTAGGTGTCCTGTCCGGGATCAAATCCCTTGGAAGGCAATTCCTCGCCCTTGGGTGGCTTTAGCTTAAACTTTTTGCCCTTGCTGTCTGTAAGTTCGTCTTTCATCGGATTGAAGCTCAAGCATCCGACAATCGACATAGCGGTCACCATCTCAGGACTCGTCACAAAACAATGCGTAGCTGGATTCGCATCATTGCGACCCGTAAAGTTTCTATTGTACGACGTGACAATGGTGTTCTTCTCGCCCATCTTGACGTCCTTGCGATCCCACTGACCAATGCAGGGCCCACAGGCGTTGGCCAACACTGTGCCACCGAATTTATTGAATACATCCAATATGCCGTCACGCTCGATGGTGGCTCGAATCTGTTCCGAGCCGGGAGTCACATTGAAGGGAATGGCGGCCTTGAGTCCGTGGTCAATGGCGTCCTGGGCAATGCTGGCGCAGCGTCCCATGTCCTCGTACGAGGAATTCGTGCAAGAGCCAATGAGACCCACCTTGATTTCGATGGGATAACCGGCCTTCTTGGAATTCTCACCCAGTTTGCTAATGGGGTGAGCCAAGTCCGGTGTATATGGTCCATTCACCAATGGCTCCAGTTTGTCCAGATCAATCTCGATCACCTGGTCGTACTTGCATCCCTTATCGGGTGTCAATATATTTTGGTACTTCTTTGCTTCCTCGGCGATATTCCCGCGTCCCGTGGCACACAGATAATTGACCATGCGGTCATTGAAGGGGAACAACGAGGTTGTTGCTCCGATCTCAGCACCCATATTACAAATGGTGGCCATGCCCGTGCAGGAGATGGACTCAACACCCTTGCCATGGTACTCAATTATAGCGCCTGTGCCGCCCTTAACCGTCAGAATCTCGGCTACCTTTAGAATAACATCTTTGGCCGAGGTCCAGCCACTGATTTTACCCGTCAAATGAACGCCAATCACATTGGGGCACTTCAATTCCCACGGCATTCCGGCCATCACGTCGACAGCATCGGCTCCCCCCACTCCGATGCACAATCCGCCAAGTCCTCCTCCGTTGGGAGTGTGGGAATCGGTGCCGATCATCAATAGGCCAGGAAAGGCATAGTTCTCCAGTATAATCTGATGAATAATGCCGCTTCCGGGCTTCCAGAAACCCAGACCATACTTGGCACTGGCACTAGCAAGAAAATCATACACTTCCTTGTTGGAATCTATTGCCCGCTTCAAGTCCAGCTCTCCGCACTTCTGGGCCTCGATCAAGTGATCGCAATGAACCGTCGATGGTACGGCCACCTTACTCAAGCCCGACGAGATGAACTGCATCAATGCCATCTGAGCGGTCGCATCTTGCATGGCCACACGATCGGGACGGAGCAGCAAATAGGATTTGCCCCGCTCGATCTCCTGTCCAAAGGGATCATCCAAATGGGAGTACAGTACTTTCTCCGACAAGGTAAGTGGACGATTCAAGCGGGAGCTTAAGCAGTCCAGTTTCTCACTCAGCTTCTTATAGGGCAGAAGATTGCCGGATTCAAGTTTCGTCATGGGCACACCCGTGGCTTTGGAGCTCATTTGAGCGTGCCATTGACTCATCAATGGCCCAATTGCCCTCCTGCATAGTTTGCGCACTCTTTCGGCAGTCTGTGCTATAATTTTTCTAGACATGATATTAAAATGTTTCGGCAGAAAAAAATATTAAAATGTTCAGATATTTAAAACTTTCACAAATTTTGTCACAATGATAAATGTTAGGTAAACTAAAGAATATTAGGATTTGACAATAATTGAAGTGCTCGTCGGAGATGGGTTAACTTCTAGTGCGTGGCTTACATTGATTGAACTATTTTAGCTACTGCTGTGCCACTAGTTAGTGTTGTTAAATTACCAGTACTTGAGATCCTTTACAACACTGATAGAGTGGGGTGATAATAAATGAGTATAACTTGAATCCTTTTACAGCACTGTTAGAGTGGGATGACAACAAAGTCTACAATGATTGTGCCGGATAATGAAAATGATGTTCGTACAATAAGTTGTAATGATTCGACAGAGCATAGAGTATAGAAGTTATTTTATTAGCTTAAAGCACCTCTGAAATGCATTGTCTAAGCACTAACAAACCAGCACAACCATTTAAAAAATACAAATCGATATATGAACTATGAGATTTTTATATAAGTCTTAGGTGCAGGTGATATCAGAAGACTGAGGGGTATGTGCATGTCAACAGAACTGATGTTGCCGCAAAGTGGGGCAGGAAATTCATACGAAACAATGTCTGTCTGTGTATGCAGCACAGGTAGACACATACATTCTGACTGGATTCATTCGATCCAAAGGCTAACTGACGAACAACTTCAATACAAGTGGCAGAGACAAGGACAACATGTCAAGGAAGATGTGGAGACCAAAGTGTCAACTACAAGTGAGATGCACGACGAACTGTAGCCCTGCATCCTGTGATTGTGTTAGCCACAGTGTACCGAGTGTCATAATGGATGGAACAGGACTCACTGGACACACTGCACACACTACCGGACAATGGTCAGTCAGACCGGTAGTTGGCAGCACCACATTCAATTGAAATCGACGTGCCTGTTTGCCACAATGCCGTTGACAACGGTCAACCATAGCCCATAGATAAAGAGGTGCAGAGGGGACGAAGGGACAGAAGGACTCGACCCCATTGTAAGTAGGCAGCGGCCGTAACAATGCCAAAAATTGATTGCCAACTACTTGGCACATACACACACACATTCACATGCACACTCACACACACACACAACCGCCTACAAAACTTATTTCATATGACAAACTGAGCTTCGAACTTGCCACAACGTTGACTATGATTTTCTATAATTGATGGATTCAATTGTGTCCCCAAAAACGGAACACACAAAATTGCATAGTTAACCCTCGTCCAATTGAATTTGGTCAACGGTCGGTTCAGCTTCCAATCTTAAAAAAAAAACAAACCCGGATATAGCCTGTATTTCCTGGCGAAAATATTTATTTTACCAATCTCTAAAGAGGTCGCCAAATAGGTATAGAAACATACAAGTAATTGATTTGACAAAACAGTGAATTCAAATATATGTGTTTTATATTTAAGTTCCATGAATCTTAATTTTTAATTTTATAGCTTTTTCGAAAAGCTATTAGCAACTATTATACACGACTTTGGTATACCCTTAGACATGTATTTTATACAGAGTACAAAATGTCAAGGCTGTGCAAATTGTACTTCAAGAATGACATTTCTGTGTTTGGCACACAAATGTTTCTTCGCAAATGAAAAATATGCAATTAGCTTAAATATATTTGCTCCTATTCTCATCAAAAGATTGTAGATCAAATGATATGGCGAACCTTCGAACCTATGCGATTCTCGAGCGCTTAAAATATGGCATAAAAGAACTTTATCCATCAATTTTAAAACTTTCTTGGTGCTATTGAACTGAAAGCAAAGAAGAGGAAAATTTTAATCTGCAACATACATAAATCTATGCGTAGGAAATCTAAGTATGTGCAATATTGGAGTGCGGTGTGGAAAGAGGTCCAAAACATGTCGAATCTCAAAGACTTTAATAGTTATTGTGTTAAATTTTAGACATTAGTGTAATTCGAAAATGTTCTTTAATAATAATATTGCATTTGCTAAATGGACTTGTGTGATTCTTTTGGAGTTGTTTATGCTCCAAGGCACATTGGATTTTCGTTGGTTTTCGCCATTTTAAGTTTCTAGTTCGTCGACTTGTTGTCTGATTGGGCGCAGAGTAAATGCATCTTCAGTGGGAAAATGCCTGAAAATTACCGAGAAAATTTATGTACTGCCCCGTTGATTGTGGTGGGCGACTGTTTGAAAATGCGGCTGGGTGTGGCACTGTGGTGCCGGTGTCTGTGGCCAAAGTTGCAACAAAACTGAAACTTTGGACTACAAAAAATATTTTAATCCTCGTTTTTGCAGCACCCAGCACCCGAACAATACGTTTGTTTTTGCTGGCATTGCGCCGTTGCTCCTGCAGCCTCAGCACAGCTTGCGGTAAAACTTTTCAATAATATTCCCAAAAGTCCAGTCCAGTCCAGACGTCGACGACGACGACGACAGCGATGACGACGGCGACGACGAGAAGGACAACGAAAAGCATGAGAAAGACGACAAGAGACAACGAACAGCAACGGGAGGAGCAACGGCAACGGAAGTGCCGCCATAGTTGGACATATAGCATAGTTTCTGGCGCTCTGGCAGCCATATTGGCTTAATACCCAAAAAAAAGAGCACACATTTATATGGGTTCCAAAATCCGATTTCTCGCTAAAACCGGATTTGATTAAATTAAATTCAATACGACACACAATAGACTTAACAGAACGAGTGAATAAAATGTAGAAAGTAGAAAACTAATTCCTAAACAAAATCAAAAAGAATAGAGGAAATTAATTGAATTTAACTTTACTGAATTTCAATGTAACATTAATAAGGACTTTTCATATATGTAAAATCACAAACTCATTTGTTTAATAAATGCAATATAAACAAACACTTTATTTTTTAATATATTACTAAATCGAGATCAAACGAAAAATTGGCAAATGTTTTCATTGAATTGTACGAAAAAGCTTGCCAAATAATTTTGTAATTTCAATAAATTAATTTTGTAGAATAATAATTAATAAAATAAAAATAAATAAAACTATAGAAGGAGTAATAAAAAAATAAAAAAATGAAAATATTGAAAAAGTTATTAATAAATAAACAAATATGAATTAAAATGTACTATGGTAGATATATAGCTGAAAAGAATATGTTTGGAATGCTCTGCAAGTAGATTGGCATATGTGGAGCCAAAGCAATTGACCAGGACACCCACGAGTGCAGCTTTGTTTTAGTGTGCCCAGCAGACAAATTCAGCATTTCCCGCACACGTGGCTTTGCCGATTTCCTTTTGTGCAAACATATTTTACCGCAATTGCGGCACACGAGTACTAGCGCCATTGAGCCGTAAGTAACTGAGCCACACCCACCCAACCATATCACCATAATGAAACTGAGCCCCTCTTTTGTGTATAAATATGGATTTTTTCCCTACTACGTCTAACTGCAGGCTATAACTGGACCAATGTTTTCTCCATCCAGCTCCAACTTTAGCCTCAGCAGCAGCAGCAGCAGCAGCAGCAGCTTCTTGTTTTAAATTTGTTTTGTTTCTCCTTCTATCCACTAAGCTCTTTTGTTTCTCACTTACTGCCATCGCCGCGCTCCGATGACGTTGCATTAGAGCCAACTCGCAGTCAACTGGCGCACCTGGTCTATATATCTACCACGTTGGCCTGTTTGGATCCATGCAGCGCCGCTTTTATCCGCATTGTTTCCGTCAATAGACGCATTTGTGCGGGTCAGTTGGATAAAATGAAAGCAAATGCGGCCAGGTTGACCAACTGGGATCCTGGTCAAGCCCCTCCCACTGCCCCTAGCTCTGGTTTTTGTTGTGACTGGAGTTGTTGGCCGCACATAATTAGATTTAATTTTTCAGTTCTCCATATTACCCGTCCCGAGCTGCCCTCGGGACCTCTGCGTGCAAGTAAATGACTCCATTTAGTAGCATAGAAATTATGAGATACGAGTCCAGGTTTAAAGACCATGAAAAGTATATATATATAATATTTCATGCTGATCTACGGACATTAAAGCAAGCTGTAAAGTAGATACTTGAGAGTCTTTTTGGAGAGACCTTTAGCCTCTTGTTTATTGAGTGAAGCAGCATCCCAGCCCAGCCTCAATGCTCCTTCATTCTGGTAGTTACTTTCCAACGTAAATATCCTTTCAGTGAGCAGCACTTAAAAATACGCAAATTTATTGCCCATGTTCCATTTTGGTTTCGACTCAAGGCGGCTGGCAGCTCCATTTGCAGTTCGTCGAGTGGCGCCCTATGTCCATCAAGTCAAGAATTACGATAAACCCTTGGTTTTTATGCCACTATCATAATACGAGTATGTACACAATAATTATTCCCCGGATGGATTATAACGTGAACACAAAACGAACGAGCGTAAAAAATTCTTGAACTGTAGCCGAACGCCGTTGAACTCCCAGACTTGAGGCCCGATTCCAGACGCCCCTCAACTGACTCTGGACGCATTCGAGCGGAACAAAATGGAAAAGTAACAATGATGGGGGGAATTGAGCTTCAGCAAATACTTGCTTTAAGCCAAGCAACTGCCTGTAACGGCCAAGTCAGCTATTGTTGCTGCCACTTTGATTTAGTTCATCTTGTTTTTGTTCTTGTTCTCGTTCACAGCTCACATTCACCATATAAAACTGCAGCATACTAGTAAGTGAGTATTCCCACCTCAATTAATTAAGGTGGACGCATAAACCTATTTCAAATTTCTAGTCTGACATTTTATACATTATCATAGACTGGTATATAGACAAAGTTGCTGAACAGCAGCAACATATTAAGACCCTGAATTAAAAAACAATAAAAATTGGCAATTAAAGGAAGAAATTCCCTTTAAATTATATATTTTTTATAAGTATGAACAAACAAGTCGATATATGTATCTCACAGACCAAAAAAGGCTAGAGTCATCGAACTTGGAATGTAGGTTTCTGCATATCCTTAGGAGATCATTGTGTCTTTAGAAATAGTTTGAATACAACATTTTAAAATTTTAAAAATATACGTCTTACAATACATTATTAAAGCTTTGTAAAAAAAAATAAAAAAAAAAAAAAATAAACAAATAAAAAAACATGCTTAAATGAGAAAATTTCTTTCAATATTTTAAATTGTTATTAACTGGAGCAAGAGAGTTTCCTGTTAGTCATGGCAAATGTAATTTCTGGTAACAACTTTGGCTAGTTGGTAACATTTTCTGTTAACGCCAATGCCATCTTGCTCTAGATATTTTTGTGAAAACCGGAAATTGTGCTTATGCAATTGTCATTGGCGTAAGTGCACGGGTGCTTGTTCATATCCGGACAAAAGCTGCGCTGCTTTCAAAATGTCAATGCGTCCAAAGCAAAAAAGGGAAAAGGAAATGTCGAAAATTTCCAACTACAAGTCGAGCTCAACTCTCGGCCATAGACAATGGTGCGTAATTTGCTGAAATTTTAAGTAAAACGTAATAGCTGGGAATTGACAAAGTCGCTGCTGGGGAATCTGAACT
Source organism: Drosophila subquinaria (assembly GCA_037043405.1). Taxonomy (NCBI): domain Eukaryota; kingdom Metazoa; phylum Arthropoda; class Insecta; order Diptera; family Drosophilidae; genus Drosophila; species Drosophila subquinaria. Next base: position 623,413 of record JBAMBL010003111.1, on the reverse strand, counting down.
TGGAATTCACTCCTCATCGCAGTGTCCAATGCCCAAATGCAATCCACCCGCCTGTCAACAGCAATAAAAGTCAATTGTCAGCGTTCTCTGACATTCCGTTTTCTTGTTGTTGTTTCTCCTCTTTTTCTTCTTCTTCTCCTTCTTTTTTTTTTGTTCCTTTTTCAGAGAGTTACAAGAAATTTTCCGAATTGTATCTGCAGTTCTCTGCCTTCGTCTTGCCCGAACGATTTGCTAGAATGCAGCTTCACTTACACCTGGATCTGCAGAGCATGCAACATGCAGCTGTCACTTAACATTTTGCCAAGCGTCAACTGAGCACACATACACAGAGATTGACATACAGACACACACACACACTTAAGTTAGACACTTGCACATGGAGAACTGAGATGGCCATCTAGTGGCAACTATGCAAAAATCAAAATGCATCATAGAACGGAAATGAAAACAAATGAAAAATGATTTTCACTTATGCGCAAATTGTTTCAGTGCCATTTGGGTATTTCCTTATCTGCATCATCTTGTTGTTGTTTGCTGTTTGTTGTTGTTTGGCCAAATATGTGAACCAAATGCATGTTGCAAACAAATTGCATTTGAGCTTAAAGCGGTGTCAACAACACAGTTGTTCCTGTCACACAATTGACCTTAACGTGCAGAAAAGTCTTAGTTCAAAAATATGTTTTAATAAATACAAGACCAGGACTCTCAAGCGGAGTTACTTGACGCATTTTATATAAGACACTTTTCCAATATATCTAGTCATAAATACTTCAGTGGGAAACAATTGATAAACTTGAGATATTTCGCCCATTTTGATAACTGCTTAAGAATGAACAAGAAATAGGAGGAAGTATTGGACTAACTGGATCTATGGTTACCTTTTTAAAGAAGATAGGATTCTCAATTGAACAGCAGCTGTTGCCGTTAAAAGGGACAAAGCAAAACCCTTTTTTTTGAGCACTTGTAGAGCGCCTTCCCTAAACATTTCTCGTATTATAAATAAAGAGAAAGAACAAATTTTTAACCAAATTGAGGCAAGAAAAGAACACAAAATAAAATAACTCATTCCTTTTTTTCGTGTATATATTTATTTTTATTTTTGGTGAAAATAATCAGGCAACTTAATTGAATTAAGTAACAAGGCAAGGAAAAGCATAATAGACGACAAAAGAAATGGAAGGAAGAAAGCACAAGAACAACTACAGGAACAAGCCGCAAACACGAAATTTTTTAAAAAGGAGTGAAAAGGAGTGGAAAAGTAGTGAAAATATGCGCAAGAAGGCAAATAAAATTTAAGTGAAAACAAATAGACCATTCGACTTGGGGTTGAGACGAGCAGGTCGAGTGGGTGTTACATCAGCAGCCCACAACAACTCGACCTTATTTATAAATTAACAGTAACAATTTTTCCCGCCGGACGTACACTTAAAATTTTTGCGAGCATAAAAGTTTAATATTTCGTTTTTTTTTCTCTGTTAGCATTGCCGGCGAAAAGGAAACCCGGACAAGGTCCTTTACCGTCGCTTAAGCAAATAATTTCTTTTCTTAGGCATCGTCGGGCGCGCTTCAGTTCTTTTGCTTGGCCAGTTTCACGCGCATTGAAAACCGCCCACTTCCAGATGGCCGCATACTATAGGAGCCACTGTCTCACATCCTTGTCCTGGCTGTGGTGTGGTATGGAGTGGTGTTTGTGTCGTCCTGTTTCCTGTTCTGTGTTTTGTTTTAGTTGCCAGCTCCGTTTTTGCTTGTTTGGCCTGCACTTCTCACGCACTCACTTTAGGGAATTTACCTGGCACTTTCGTCCTGTCATCTACGAATCTCTTTAAAACCATGACCAACTTAAAGCAAGTAATAAATTCTCAGCGGCAAAACAATCTGCTTATTCGGCATATAATAACTTTTGTGAATTCCATGGATATCTGCAGGAAGCTCTCAGACTTGTAAGAGAAATTTTTTTTCTTAAATTTTGTATTGATTCATTAATTCAATTCGATCATCAAATACTTTAACAGTTCAGTTTCAGAAATTGTACTGTTTTTTTTATTGTTTATAATTCGTTAATCAAATGTGCGATAAACTCGTCTGATTATTCTTTTGTCTGAATTACGAAATGCTGACATTTTGTCTTTTAATATAAAATTTTCCTTCACCTGTAATTTAATCGTTAGAAAAAGTTTTAAATGTATAGTTGGATAGGCTTGAATGTTATTTAATTCTTGGACCTATCTTTTTTCTTTTTGCGGTGGTCAATCTTGTGTTATATATGTCATAGAGTAATAATAAACCTGATCAAAGGCATCAAAAACAGAAAACAGCTGGCAACAGCTGATAAAGCTTCCCAGGCAAAAGCTGATCGTCATATTTCATCAAAGATCGTAATTTGACCAGCAGTCGAAAGCTTAGTTATCAACAAAAGCTTAAGATCAGCAGAGAGCCGCATAGTTGTTCCATATAAAAGCTAATACAAACGAGAATTGAGCTTTCAGTTGACGTTGTGAGATCAAGTGGGCAGCTCGCACGATATTGTAGTATTATGAAGCTCATTTCATTGTTGGTATTGACCTTAATGGTCGTTTTCAACAATGTTCCCCAAACACAAGGTGCCAAGATTTTGTCGACTTTTGCTTTTGCTGGACGCTCCCAGTATATTTTTGTCGAGAAGTACTTGAAAGAATTGGCGGCCCGTGGTCATGAAGTGACCGTGATCAGTCCCTTTGAGGAAAAACCAGTGCCCAACATGAGATTTATTACAGCACCTAAGGTACACCAATACCACGATGGTAAGTAGCAGAAATTGAAGATTACTTAATGATCAATAAATTTTCTACAAATTTTACAGAAATGCTCAAGAGCTATAAAGTGACCGGGTTTTGGGCACGGAATAATGCATATGCATGGATATTCAGTACTGTCAGTGAATGTATACTGTCTGACGATGGTGTCCAGCAACTGATGAAGTCTGGGGAAACATTTGACTTGTTTCTGGCCGAAATGGTGCAGACAGAGTCATTGTTTGGACTATCGCAACATTTTAATGCAACACTTATGGGTTTCTCGAGCTATGGAAACGATTACCAAATTGATAAGATTATGGGTAATATATCCCCGCTCTCCTACAACCCGCATATCACCTCTCCTCGCTCCAATGTAATGACATTCGTTGAGCGTCTAGAGAACCGATGGGAAATATGGACGGAGCAGTTGGCCTACTACCTCATGCACACTCCAGTGATGGAGCAACAGTATGCAAAATACTTTCCTAGTGCGCAGAAAACGCTTTCCGAAGTAATGGATAGCTTTCAATTGATTTTGCTTGGCCAACACTTCACGCTGAGCTACGCTCGTCCCTACCTGCCCAACATGATCGAAGTGGGTGGAATCCACATTTCCCACAAGCCGAAACCAATACCCGAGGACATCAAGAAATTTATTGAGACCTCCCCCGATGGCGTCATCTATTTCTCATTGGGATCGAATGTGAAAAGCAAAAATTTGCCTGAAGCAACGCGAGAAACGCTGCTAAAGGTATTCGGAGGTCTAAAGCAGCGTGTGCTCTGGAAATTTGAAGATCAATTGCCTAACAAGCCGGCTAACGTTTTCATAAGCAAATGGTTTCCCCAACCAGACATTCTTGCCCATCGCAATGTCAAACTCTTCATCAGTCACGGAGGTCTGCTCAGCACTATTGAAAGCGTGTACTATGGAAAACCAATTCTGGGGTTGCCCGTTTTCTACGATCAGTTTATGAATGTTAAACGAGCTACTAGCATGGGATATTGCCTGGGCTTGGATCTTCAGAATCTAAGCCAGTCCGAGTTGGAGCAGACGATTAATACTCTATTAACCACACCTAGTTATGCTCAGTCCGCTGCACTCATCTCCGAGCGTTACAAGGATCAGCCCGAAGCTGCCCTAGATCGAGCCATTTGGTGGACGGAATATGTGATCCGCCACAAGGGAACGCCCCACATGCGTGCAACATCGCGGGACATGAGTTTTGTGCAACATCACGGCCTGGACACGCTGGCGGTCCTTCTAGGAGTGCCTCTTGTTGCGTTAATCTCGTTGGTTAAACTCGCCTTTTGGCTTCTCCGCATTGCTTTTGGGTCTAAGCAAAGGCAAAGCGACAAGTATAAGAGACATTAATCTTGTAAATTGTTTAACTGAAATATTATTACGTTAATATTGTTAAATTTTAATTTAATTTTAAACTTGATGTCAGCTAAAAGAGCCACAAAGTCTGAGCATGTTGATAAACATTATGGAATACAATTAACATTAATGGGCAGACGACTCAAGAAAATTATGAAATTGTAAACTCTTTAGTACTGTTTTACTATCAATGTAATGTTTTTCTTTTACTAATATAAATATTTTTGTTGTGAAATTATCTACCATTTATTAGGATCGGCTATTAAGTAAAGAGAAAAACTATCAACATTAAGAGCTATTAGCAAATTTCGCAGAGTAATGTATGTAATTAATCGTAAACCTGTTTGCACATTGCGGTTATCTGAAAGTTTACATAGCTATGTTAAGCGATCGCTGTTAACTGTCACTGCTAACATAGCAAGACCATTGAAACACTAATTGAATGCTGTGACCGTATGTTATATTGATTAAATTGACAATGAAAAACATTAAATGAATATATTGTGACATATACGTATATAGTTTTTTTTCTATCGTATTTTTTATAGTTCGTTGGAGCTAGTCAAAGTGCACAGAAATTAACAAGTCAAAACTTTATCTTAATTGCAGACCAGTTTTTTTGTCTCGATTTGTTGGCTTTTGGGTTGGTTGCCAATGCTACATGTGTCGGTTGCTGCGAGGACTTGCCCCTAAATCACACACTTTTTATCAACTTTAACTTTCAAACGAAATTCAAATGTATTGCTCGTTTTTTTCTTCATCTCTCTCTCTCTCTCTCTCTATGTGTCTCTCTCTCTCTTTTTGCTTCTCTCTCTCTCTTTCGGCCCCTCTGTGAGTGTGGGCGTTGTCCCTAACAACTGGGTGGCCGAAAAAATCGCACCGGCCACTTTGCACTAAGTACTCACACTCAAAATTCCGTTTGAAGTTTGCGATGGCCACACCTGCAGAGCCAATGCACACCATCACCATCACCATCACCATGACCAAAACCATGTCCCCCTCCATCTCCTCCCCCCGACCTGTATTTCCCTATGCTCCCTTCTTCCTTCCTGCTTTTTAGCTACACGTACGCCGCGCCTGGCTTGTAAATTGTATCCGTTTCAGGCACATAAATTGTTGTCAACTTCCGTTGGCTGCGACAACGTCGCCAGCACTGACCACTTCTATTGCTCCTGCTCCTCCTTCTCCTCTTGCTGCTGCTCCTATGTCCAGCTTCCTATACGCCGTGTGGTGCGCTTTGACTTGAAAACAGCTCGACTGTCTAGATCCTGGGCGTTTGTCTTTTTTGTTCGGCCAACTTCTGGCTGGATTCCTATTTTTTTCACATTTTTCTGTGCACTCAGTGCAGCTTCAGTTTCAGCTTGCAACTCCAACGTAATTGAATTTTTAATCTCGTTTATAGTCAAGTGATCTCTGGCATACACTGCCCGTGTACAACTGCGCATATTTTACGTGCCTGGCACCAGGTCCTACGCTCAGATTCCATTTCGGGGCAGGTTTTCAACAGCAGCAGCAGCAGCAGGAGCCAAATACATGGCGCAAATAAAGTTGGTTGCTGTCAGGCCCCATTGGAGGAGGAGGAGAAGGATGAGAGGCTGGCCTCATAATGAGCCCCCATCGTTATGCTAAATAGTTGAAAAGGTAACTTCAGCAGCCGGCCAACGGGTTAATATGCACACTAAATTGCATATATTCAACTTTTCGACTGTAATAAAATATTTCATATAATACAATTTGTGGGCGTGACCAAACAGATGGCTCTGAATTACCAGTTGCCAGTTAAAAGCTATGAGTTACTGCACCAAAAAGTGCGCCATCCAAATGTTTTAATGAACTTGTGCCAGATTATGCACATGCAGATAATCTCTCTCGAACTCTCTCTCTCTCTCTTTCTCTCTCTCGCCTCTCCGGTTGAAAAATGAGCCCAAAACTTTAACTGATTGCAATTTAAATTCCGGGGGCAATCGGGCGTAACCCGGGAATGCCGTGTCAAAGGATTGTAAGCGATTGCATCATTAACTCGCTTACGTGACGGTTTCAGTAAGAACGAAGTCCAAGAAGCGGACGAAGACGAAGACGATGGAAGGTTCAATTAAGGCATAATTATAAACAGCTCGACAGTCGACAGCGTTGCAAACTTCGTGGCGTGACACATTTTTGAAGCATTCGACGTCGCAGGGCGATTTCAGTCACTCAATTATCGCATCGCAGTCGTATGGAGCGATACGCATTATACTTCTCCAAGTCGACCTCAATTTGAGGTCTCAATTAGACGTGTTATTGAGTGTAGATTTGAAATCTATGTCTAAATTATAGTAATTAATCTGGCTATCAATATGTGCAAACTAGGTGATAAAATTGGTCATCAGAATTTGAAGTTGGTATAGTATTTGTTCATTGGAGTCTTAGAGTAATATAACTAAATAAATTGCCGTGAGTAACCTCTTTGATCTATCGGCAATTCTGAAATCCAGGCTTAAAATTCATACAATTGGGGTAGACTATTGAATTACTTTTCTTAACAATAAGATCTCAATCTTAATTAAAGTTCTTGAAACTGCATAGATTGCTTGCCTAAGCTAGGTTCAATATAAAATGAATAGACGAAGATCAAGAGTTGCGTATACGCAATTTCCATGAATGTGTCTGAGTGTTCCGAGTTGTGTGTTTGTGTGTCTGCTTGTACGGTCAAGTATTTTGGGTCTATAGCCTGTGCCAGTCGGGCTACATGGTAGATGAAAATCGTGCTAAATTTTTTAACTGCAATAATTATACGGCAATTAGCCAAATGTTCAATAATGCAGCTATGCAAGGCAGCCGTTACAATTTTTGACTGCACTCGGTAAACTTCTAATTGCCATTAGCGCACTTTACTTTTTCAGCCACTTCTGCCTTGTGGGATGAGCAGAAGTGAGGAGCATTTGGTGCCAGGCAGGTAAACCCCCTCCACTCTCCACCCTCAAACCGCCACCCTCAATCCGATTTACACATTTTCCATTTTTGGCGCGTAATTAGACCGCGCAGTTAGCTGCTTCTGCAGCAGTTGGTGGCTGTCTGACTGGCTGGTTGCCTGTAATTTAGTTCTAATGGCGCACTTAAAGTGCAGGCAATTATTTTAGACCTCTATCTAAGTATACCTATAGCTATAGCGCATCTAAGAAGGTGTGCTATGTGCAGTGCCTTCTCGAGTTTCAACTCAAGTTGTTTCAATATCAGCGACTCCAATGTTAACTATAGTTTCGCCTCCTCGCGCATTGTTGCTGCAATTATGCCTACTTAGCTGGCTCAAATGCTCATTGAAGAGCAATCCAATCTCTTGAGTGCACACTTCAAAACAGTACATAGTTAATACTCAATAATATAGATAATGTATGCACTTGAGCAAAGTTATAAAAAAAAAATTATAATTTAGCAAAGCATACGTTTTCATCATCGTATATAAATAAGCTATTTAAGATTTTATAATATGATATCATGGTAAGAATAAGAAAATTATGTACAAAATATTCTAGAGAGATATACTTAAAAAATAGTTGCTTAACAATGCAGCTTATTGTCGAATCCTTAACTAAATTCAACACATCTTTGTACTCTTTATAAAAACGTGTATAAAATCAAACTAGTATTTCTTCTTGTTTAAATTGCCTTGAAATGACAGTCGAATAAATCTTGTTGGGTAAAAGTTTAAAATACTAACACACAAACAAACATATTTTGGGAGAGTACGATTCCCTTTATATAAATGTTTGTAAATGTGTATGTGCAAATCTACAGCACGCCAACAATCAGTCTATAACCATGTTTCTATGTGCCAGCTCACTGGAGACTAATGCGGGCACTATCTGAAATATGCAAAAATCAACTCGGTTGTTGCAAGTGCCACAAGTGCCGCAAGTGCTCGGCTGCCAAACAACGGAAAGCAATATGCACTGGCAATATTTTTTCCCTCTAAGAACACTCATAGTTTCTTTAAAAAAATAAAAGAGTAGAATATAAAAAGCACAACAAGTTTTGACAAGTTCTGAGGGCGGGACAAACACTGGCGTGTGATGTGTGCGGCATGTCTTTATTTGCATAAGCCCCGCTTCTGGATTTCCTCTGCTCTTTTTTAGCGTTTTTATGACAGCGACAATCGATAGTCTGATAGAGCCATAGTGCACTCGCTGTTCGGGGAGACATCAATCAAAATTTCATATGTCCAATCGCATGCCAGACCCATTGCCAGAGCCAGAATAAGTTCCACTTCCCTCTTCCCACTCTCATTCACAGCCCAGAGCAAAAATGTACAGTCCATCCATTGGTAAGCCGGTCCAGACATGGTTGGTTCGTATGTATAAATTCGACTAACATTTGCGGTTCAATCAGTATAATTTTATTAAATCTTTAGGCAGTTTTCTTTTGATTTCAAGAATACGGACATGAGCTAACATTTAAATACTTAAAACTTTTATTTTAATGTTGCTGATTCATGGAAATAATGTTTCATAATAATAATAAATTTATAATTTATCCTATAAATGATATTTACCTTAATTTATTCAATAAAGAAGGATCACATAGTACAAACAGAAACCAATCGGAATTAGCGTAATTCATCTCTCTTCCAGTAATTATTTGTTGGTTAATATTCGACTAACATGTCAACAAATACTTTAACAAATTACATATAAGAAATGTTTGAAAATAATAGGTTGTTTTAAGAGCTTGTGATCAGAATTATGGTTATTATATACATATATAAATGTATGTAAGTATTTAGCATTTCCATTCTCTTTTCCTGTTTTGTTTTGTTATTGACTTGCACGTTTGAACTTGCTTAAAAGTTGTGGGTTCAATATATTTTGCTGGCGCTTTATTGTTGCTTCGATTTCTTTTCATATTTTTTATTTTTATTTTTCTTTGTTGCTGCAGTTGTTTTTCCAAAGTTCTTGTTCGTTGTTGTTGTTGTCGTCGGCGGCACCCAAAGCGCTCATAAATCAAAAAAAGCTGTTGTTTGCTTACAGGCGCACCCACTCTGTGTCTGAGTGTGTCAGTGTGTGTGTGTCACTGTGTGTGTGTGTGTGTGTGATGTGTGTATAAATCACAAAGCATGTCCTTTGCCAATACAAACACAATTGAGCATGCATATGCAACAGCAGCGTGTCTCAGTGTGCGAGGCGAGCAAAAAGTATGCAAAAGAAATTGCGTTAAAAAAATTTGATTAAAAAGTTTGTCGCCGCCGTTGTATGTATGAGTACAGTATACACTGCTATGTGTGGGTCGTTATATGTATCGGTAACTGTCACTGACACACAGAGCATACATATGTATACATATACACAAACATAGCAGTCTTGCCAGTAGCGGACATTGTGCTATGCTTATCGATACGGGGCCATTGGCATGCCATGGCCAGTGTCGAGGCATGTTATAAATCTTTCAAAAGCCAAACGAAACGGGGCTTGAATTCAATTCTACAACTGACAACTGAGACAAGGCATTGGCCACAGGTTCGTTGCCACAGACATCTGCGGCTCCCACATAAATAATTGTAAATATGTAATTAGTTACGCTCTTTTTTAAGGCTTGTCAGTTGCAAATGTTATATGATTTGAATCGCTTGAATTAAGCTAGCTTTACAAATGGCCATAAAGAAACGCTTATTTTTGTGGTGACCTATTTGACACAACTTGTTGTTTGTCAATGTCCCACCTGTCGTATGCGCAATTAAAAGTTTTCCCACTTCTCCCTCTTCCTTCTCGCAAGCTCTAATTATCATTTTAGAACAACTGTTAACTGTGAATTGTTTGGCCCTGTACTCATTTGTGTCATCAGCTGCAACAACGAAACTAGCCCTGTTGGCTTAACGTGACTGCGAGTAAAAATTATCTGGCTGTCCCCTCAGTCAACTTTCCCCTTCACCCAGCTCTATCTAGTTGCAGCAAGTTCAAGGTTGCGCAAATATTTCCATGCAAATGGCACTCCACAAACACTCACACACACACATGAATCTCACATGGCGCTAACAAGCATTTTCCTTCTCATATCCTACAAAGGAAATAGGTTTTCCGTTGCATTTGTTACCAAAAAGTACACAGAGAAAACAGGGACGGTGTTAGACGAGGCACGTCCTTGCCAAAAGAAGCCCAACAAACTGAAAGTAAAAAACCAAGTAAGAAAAAATAAATGGAATTGTTGTAGCCAAAGCCTAGATGGCAAAGCAAAAAGGGGATGGCGAATCACGTTGCATGCAGCAGCAAAAAATGCGTAACAATGCACTAATCGAATATTTAGTCATTTTATCAAAGTATTAATAATGCTATATTTTTTATGTTAACACATGTAAAGAAAACTTTAAACTGTAAAGTTCGGTACCAACAATGTTATATAACAGACCAATGTTAAACCTAGAAGCTGTTAAAGTCCGATGTTGCTGTCAAAAAGCACGTGCTTTGAGATTGCAATATTTTTGCAGCCTATTTATTAATTGTATTTCTTAAAGACTAATCATTTATTTTACAAAATTTAAAATGGAAACCAATAATACGGGTTTGTACTATGTGTTGATTGTACTAGTTTTCTGTATTTGTGCGTGTTCTATTAATATTTTGTAAAATTAGATAATGCTTTGAAAGGAAATTTCTTGGAAAGAAATTTCAACTTTGAGGAAGCTTTTAACAAAGTTGCTTAACGAGGCTTAATGTACGTCCAACTGTATGTCGTAGATCCATTCATTGTTATTTAAAGGCAATATGTCTCATTTTCCACAATTTCCCACAATCTGCGCAAATGAATATTTTAGGACGTAACCTCACCATTTTTCAGTGTTGATTTGCTGGCTTGTCCGTATGAGTTATTTGACCAGTTTTTGAGGTTTTTATTATTAACTCGAAAACTACTTCGGATATTTTGATGCGGTTTTTTTTCCAGTGCTATGTGTACCCATAGAAATTTTTTGAAAAAGTGGGCATGTCAAAATATCCGCCCCAATTTTTTTTTTTTAAATTTTATGCTCACAACCATTTATAAGAGCACACAACTTCCTTTGTCAAAAAATTACTTTTTCTCTTTATTGCTAATAATAAACAAGGTCAAAGCTTGTTATTTGAAATAAAAATTATGAGCTTAGTAGCTTTTATACATACAAAAAAAAAAAAAAAAAAATTAAGGGCGGGGGTGGCGACACGCCCACTTTTCCAAAAATATTTCTGAGGGTGTACATAATATTAATAAAAAAGTCGCATTCAAAAACCTAGCTTATTTTAAAAGTTATTAATAAATATTCGATTTTTCGGATTTCGCCCCATAGTGCAATGGCGACAAAGTTAAACGTCAGCCTAAAACTATGCAATGCTAAACGCGAGTGGTGGACTGTTATGGGTGGGGCTGTGGTGGGTGGTGGGTGGTTTTAGAGATGGTTCACTAGTGGTGTGGTTGCTTTTTTGGGGCTTGCCACATACGGAGTCCGAACTTAGCATAGAAAGTTGTGGGTAAACTTTTAAGCCTGGCCCTGAGTAGAAGCCATGCAAAAACAGTGGAAAGTTTCTAGTGAGTAAAATGCAAAAACTGATGGATAAATTACAGATTGTACGAGTTAAGAGATAAGACCTTAACCAGATGATAATTAAAGTAGTGTAATGATGCATAAAATATTGCAAATAAATTGTGAAATACTAAATAAAGTTGTAAAATTATCTACCGAATATTTTAATTGCAAGAGAATTCGACAATTTTATGTCAAAAGAAAAAGAGAAATGTAGTATTCAATAAATCTTAACAAATGAGTATGGCTTCATATCGAGCATTCTTTTGACCAATATTTTCAGTTACCAGTTGACAGCTACTTAATGAGCTCGCTCGTCATTTTTTTTCTCTGAGGCTGCTGGGGATCTGTCGAGTTTTCTGTCTGGGTTTTCGATTATCGCCAAAGAGTCTGCGACCTGGATGAATAAATATGTAAATCCGTGAATCAAGTTGAAGTTGACTCGCAAACAACCTCAATCGAAGCTAGGTTCTTGTCTGTCCTTGGTTCTCTGTCTCAATGTGTGTGGGTGTGTGTATTTGAGTATTGTAATTGAAATCGCATCGAGACGTGAAATGAAACGTAAAGTCATCGAATCAATTGAAATGAAAATTAAATTAAATGCATACGCTCATACATTTATTCATACTCTCTCTTACACACACTCACACACGAACACAAAGCATATATTCTCTGCTTAATATGAGTCAGCTCGTACATATTCACAGTGCCATTCACATTCGCACACATAAACTCAATCTTAATTAAACACAGACACGCATATTGAGTTCCTTGAAAGGAAAAGCATTCGTTTGACTCTGACTCAATCACAAACTGGAAAGTGGGGAATGTGAGAAGAATAAAGGGAGGATATGTGAATGTGATGTTAGGTTCTTACACTTGTGCGTCCCAGCAGAATTTTTTGATAAACGTAATATTGACTATGTATCTTGCGGTTTGATACAATTAATATACATTTGACAACAGCATGCGTCTTTTTTAAAGCTAAAATGAGAGGTCTGTTTTGCAATATTTTTTATTCAGGAGTCATTCCAATAAGTTTATGGTATGTGAAACGGCTTATCGTTTGCAAATTGATTGACTGATGTCTTTGATGTGCCAATAAGTTTTTTAAAAGATTCTGATTCTAATTGGGCGTGAAGAATTTGAGACACATTCTAAAAATCTGTTCACTTGTGTATTCTCTAGAATGGTTGAAATAAAGTCTACTTTTTCACACACGCTCTTGACAGTATGAAAACCGTTTCTCAAATAAAAATCAAAGAAACTCAACGAAAATTAATGTTATTAAATTGAAATGATTCTGAGCAGAAACGCGATGTATACTTATGTGAGACTTGTTGGTGCGTATTGTGCATATTTATTTAGGCAAATTGGGCCAAAAAGAGAAAGCCGTAAATCGAATTTTGGGAACAGAGCAAAATGCCACCGACGGTGCTTCAGCTAGAAAAAGAGAACATTTCGAGATGCTTTTAGCGCTGCTTATTTAAATTAGCCGCTTTGAGGCAAAAGAATTCATAAGTGGAAATCTAATAATGAAACCGCAAGTAATGCCTGCCCCTTTCCGGGCATCAGGGGGCTATCAAATCAAATCAAATAAGCTCAGCCAATCGTCGCATAAATTTATGACATATTCAGAGGACAACTCGTGACTGTTACTGCCGAGCGAGATGTCCTGTCATGTCGAAGCCAGGTAATTCCATTATGAGACAATTGCATTTGCAACAACAACTACAGCAACAACTATACTATATAGTATTTTATGGTATGTGTGGAATATGCAAAGACCATCAAAATTGAAACTAATTTTCCACTTTGTAGCACAATCTAAGCCAATGAAGTTTAAAGTATCTGATGCTTCAAGTTCAAGCTAGAAATTTTTACATTAAACTTGCAGAAATTGTTGCAAGTAATTTTTTTAAAATGCCACAGTTTTTTGTAAGTTTTGCCGTTTCAAATATTCTGAGCTAAACTTTAAAAAAACTATTAGTTAAACATGTATAATTTTATTGGATTCACGAGTTTCAACTCATTACCAGAATTTGCCACCAAATTTGGGGAATTTAGTTAACTTTAAGTATTCTTTTCTAGATCTTCTTCATCGTTAAGTAACTCTTCATCATCATTTGACTCAACTTTTTCATTCATCAGATTTTCAATATTCTTGTCAATTTGTCCGGCATAGTCAACTTTCGAAGGCTGTTTCTCGTCGTCTTCTCCGGGTTTAATGAATGTCAAGCCGCCAGCAACTAAAAATGTTAAGGCAATGGCCACATAGCCGGTAGCATAAATATGTGGCTTGCTGAGAAAGACATTTAAATACCAGATCAGATGGCGAGTGCCGGCCACCATATGATAGGCGAATGGCAGAACTATAAAGAACTTGAGAATATTAAATAATGTCCTGCTGCAATCGCAACTCTCGATCTTCTGCGCCAGAGCATCGATACTGATATCGCAGCATAATCCCGACACTCCAATAATCCAAATGCCCATGGCCAATAAGAATCCACTTATTCTTAGAAATATCGACATCACTGAAGTCAACTGCATCTTATAAATACGCAGATGTGGTGACAGCTCTCGGCCCAGTTTCATATTCATCTCATCGTAGCCCATTTTTGGATACATGGCGGGTAAAATTCGCAATTCAATTCTGGGTGGACCAGCGGGACCTTTTGGTCCCTTTTCCTTCTTATCACCTCTTTTGCCTTCCCCGCCGCCGTAACCGTCTTCATTATCTAAAATATCCACTTCATCCAAATGCTTTTTCTTGCCACTGCGTGATTTCTTCTTAGAGGATTTACTGTCATCGTCGTCGTCTTTAAATTTTGAATAAGAAATTGTCTGTTGTATCAAAGGGTTGGTCAAAATGCGTTGGTTCCCATACATATAAAGCTGTGCACTTTGTTGCAGGGGTCTTTTAAAGTAGCGGTTTCTGTGGTAAATCAGAGTGATTATATACTATTTTATTCTTAATAAATCTGAGAAAAACTTACATGGAGTACATTCTTATAATATAAATAAAATGTGTTAAAATCTCAACTTGACTCTAAAATGTAATAAAGTTTCTATTAGACTAAATACTTAAACTCATGGATATTGTGATGAAGAGTTTTCCTTGAATTGTTTTGATCTTCAAGAAATGGGATGCCTGCCAATTCATCGATATACATTGATTGATCAGTTACGCAATAGCTTACTCATATGTAAACAGAAACAATTCACTGAAGACTTCTTAAACACTTTCGATGTGCACTATTTAAAATTAAAGTACAGCAGTTACTGTAACTGCAGGTTACATTCAATTTCTGACAGGTTTCTTATTCAGTTAGACAGTTAGATAATTGGAACAGATTTTGGAGTTTATAAATTTTCATAATTTGCTATAAGTTACAAGCTTGGCAGAAACATTCAAGCAATCCAAGGTCCAAACTTTTGCCGCATGCCAAGCGCATTATCAAATATTTATGGCAGGAATTTTGTTAAGCGCTTCAAAAATGCATGAGGGACAGCAACAAAAATTACAACACTAACTGCAAAAGCACAATGTTGACTTCTCGCAACACACAAATGTCAGCTTTATTTTAGTTTTTCCCACATATTTTCCACTCAGTACAAGAGTTTGCTGAATCATATGCAAAAACATTTTTTTCCTCGCATTTAGTTATTTTTTTCACATTGGGGAAACAAAACAAAACTTTTTAGTAACTTGATAGGAAACGGGCATCGCCGATTTTTAAAAGTATACAAATTTATTCCGTACATTGCAATATATAAAAAAAAAACGATTCTTGAAATCTCACACTCGTTTCGTAGATTTTTCACTTTTTTATGAATCATATTTGTGGTTTATTAATACTATCATTAATTAATTTAATATAACATCATAAATTTTGTAAATGGTATATTGAAAAAAGGAGAATTAAGTTGATGTACACTAGTAAGTTACTTAGTTGTTGTTTATGTATAATCATGTATTTATAGCTAATTTTCATGAAATTATTGATTAAGATTGACTTTATTAATAAAACGTATTTCAAGTTTCTACAGTCAAAAAAATCGCATTAATTTATTATATATTGACAGGCTTTGAATGTTTTGCTGATAGATTAAACAAATGTAGTTAATAATGTTAGAAATAAATAAAGAAAGCATTACCTTGATCATGCATACGAACTATTACTAACTTGTTAATAATAATAATAATAATAATTTTGGAATTGATTTCAGATTCTACTTTTATACGTACTATGTTAATACAACGCGCGACAAATTCATAAAATGAAAGAAGCAGAGTTGGCACAGCTCAAAAACTTGTATAAATTGGCAATTCTTTCAATTTTACATTATTTGCTGAAGCATAAGAGAACGTAAAAGAACTATTTGTTTTCAATCGACAGAAGCGCATTTATTTCCAGTACATTTTTTGATGCCTTTTCATGAAATGATTTCGCGAAATGCGCTTCGTATAAACACACAAGGTGAGCATGCTCGACTTGACCGTTTCCACGTGTTTGTTCGTATGTGTATACTTTAATATATAAATACATTTTTCCAGCTCAAACGTTTATGACACATTCATTTTGACGCCTGAAGGCTTCGCCAGAGAAAATAACAAATTGGAGAACACGCCGCGAAGTCAACACTATACGATACGGGTGCGAGTATATAAACATATATATATAAGTATAGTAAAGCTTGTAAAATGTTTATATAAATGTACATATATGAGTAAATACATGTGTATCTGTATGTTTATGGTATATGATGTGTTGCTGCAAACTGACAAAAAAAAAGGTTGAGCTGAAATTTAAACATACATAAATATATGAAAAGTTAATTTGAAAAAATCTCTTTTGACAGTACGCGGCGGGTGGGCGAATTCTTGGGAGAGGGTGGCTGTGAAGGGGGTGAAGCTCTTATAAAGGACGCAGCTGTGCTCTTGTTGTTGTTGTTCCAGTTGCTCTTGCCGTTGTTGTTGTTGCTGCCAAGTCGTAGTCAGTCACTTGCATGATGCTGTCGAGCTGCAGCTACAGCATCGCCGTCCACAGTAAACGATGAAAAATGTGCAAAAATTGTACACACATACACTGACAGAGAGAGAGAATGAGCGATAGGAGACTCACACACACACACAGATTGAGAAACGCATAAGGGAGAAGCTCCTGCTGTTTATATAGCCTGGCTACGTGTATAAATAACGGTAACATTTTAAATCAGTCGAGTGACTGCAGGAAAAGGCAATGCGAAAGCTCAACTGGTGCCAACGCAGCTACTGACGCCACTGACAGCCCCTATTCCCAGTTTCCAGCTTCCAGCTCTCGGCTACCTCATTCCCTGCCGCCTGTCTGCCTTCTTGTTTGCCCTGACATTGCACTATGGGGCGAAATCCGAAAAATCGACTATTTAGTCGTTTTATCAAGGTATTAATTTTACTACTGTTTTGGTATTAACATCTTAAGAAAACTTCAAACTGTAAAGTTCTGTATCAAAAATGTTAAATAACAGAAAAATGTTAACCCTGACAGCTGTTTAAGTCAGCTGTTGCTTCCGAAAAGCACGTTCGTTAACAGTGCAACATTTTTGCAGCCTATTTTCAAATTGGTATTGCACAAAGGCTAATCATTTTTTTTACAAAATTTAAAATGGATACCAATTATACGGGCTTGTACTATGTGTTGGTTTTACTAGTATTCTGTATTTGCACGTGTTCTGTTTATATTTTGTTATATTAATTAATGCTTTGAAAGATAATTTCTTGGAAAGAAATATCAACTTTGCGAAGGAATTTAGCAATGATGCTTAACGAGGCTTAATGTAAGTCCAACTGTATGTCGTAGATCCATTCAATGTTATTTAAAGGCAATATGTCTCAATTTGAACAATTTGCGATAATCCGCGCAAATAAATTTTTTAGGACGTAACCTCACAATTTTTCCATGCTGATTTGCTCGCTTGTCGTATGAGGTATTTGACCAGTTTTTGAGGTATTTATTATTAACTCGAAAACTACTTCATATATTTTGATGCGGTTTTTTTTCTAGTGTTATGTATACCCCTAGAAATTTTTTGGAAAAAGAGGCGTGTCAAAATCCCAGCCCCAAATTTTTTTGTTTTTTAATTTTATGCCCACAACCATATATTAGACCACACAACTTTCTTTGTCTAACAATTAGTTTTTCTCTTTATTTCTAATAATAAACAAGCTCAAAGCTTGTTATTTGGAACAAAAATTATGAGCTTACTTGGTACCGATACCAAAAAAATATATAAAAAAAATTAAGGCCGGGGGTGGTGACACGCCCACTTTTCCAAAAACATTTCTGAAGGTGTACATAACATGAATAAAAAAACCGCATTCAAAAATTTAGCTTATTATAGAAGTTATTAATAAATATTCGATATTTCGGATTTCGCCCCATAGTGCATTGATGTCGCTCTGCGTGCGTGTAGCTGTGTGTGTGTGTGTGAATGTGTGTGTGTGTGTTAACGTCGCCGCAACAATTTCATTCCTCATACATTTCAGGGTAAAACGCTGCCTTGTCTTCTGCTCCACATACACAAAACGCCGCCATGTCGCCTCGTTTCCCATTTTGGACTCCCTTCTCGCCTCGTCTCGTCTCTTCTCTGTATTTTTGGCTTGTCCAACGATGCTTCATATATTCTGCAAAATTTATGAAATTTTAACCCATTTTTTTTTTGTCGGACGCGGGCGTTGGTAGTGGTTATTAAATCTTGTCTTCCATTTAATTGGTTTTTAAAATTTTAATTAAAAGCAAGAATAAAGGATATGTGACACAGAAAGCAAAAGTCAGCCAAAAGATTACACTATGATGGGATTGATTGGAGTTTTGTGCTTCAAATAAATAAAAGAACATCATCAAAAATTCATAAAATGATTCCATCCATGTGAGTTTTGTCTGGAGAAGTGCAAAATCTAATACCTGAGACCTTATTAATGCTATTTTCAAATGAATTAATTACTTACTTACTTATCAGTCTTTCAATTACGGTTTTACTGCAAGGTAGCCCACGAAAATGTCATTTAATTTAATTACATGAAGAGCACAGAGTTCTAAATGCCTTTGATATAATGAGTCAATGAAAAGTCGAAAGATATTTATAGTGCATAAACTTTGGGGCTGCATTACAGCTCATTGGACATCGCAGCCATCGAAGGACTCGTAAGTACCTTTAAGCCAGAGTGCGGGAATTCCATTAGGTTTATTAAGAGGCTTTAATTAGTTTAGACACAACAACAACAACAACAACAAAAACAAGAGCTGCCCACGGACAACAAACGAAGAGAAGAGAAAAGAAAAACGTGCCTACATTTCATTAATTACCGAGCTGTCAAGGCAACCAGCGACCACTTTAAGACGCTGCTTACCTTTTGATGGCCCCCGGTGTCAAGTAATTTACAAAGCACAAACAACAATGGAACTGCAGGGTAGGAGGCAATTTCGGGATTGTGTATACTCCAATTGAGAGTCGAGGGTTTTGATTGAACACTCGCATCTTAAGTTTTGACGTTAATCTTTGATTAGAGGGTGGGACGTCAGATTCGCTGACACTTCATTATGTGATTTTAATATGAGTATATATACTATATTGTACAACAATGCCGCCATCGGCCGATGGAATCTCATTTCGCTGCGAATCGTTTGATCATAATTAGTGTACTTGAATGTGCTCGCTCATTCAATCGAGTGTCGGCTTTGCCTCAGCATCGGCATCAGAAACAGCAGCAACAGCGAAAATCACAAAATGTCGCAAATCAGTAAGTGGCGACTCAAAGGGATGAGGGGGCAGGGCGGGCACTTCTTTCTCATGGTCTCGCTCGCTTGATTGGCAGTTTTGGCCCCTTTTTGCCCTGATTGTCGTTCCTCCCGCTTTCTGCCCGCTGATGCTGCTGCTGATTTTTGTCTAAGCGGATTTCATTCGCATATTAATTGAAGTCTACACAGCGACAAAACTAGGCTGCCTGGTCACTAATTAAATAGAGTTGCCTTTGGCAATCGCCCTCTGGATTCGCCACGGTGTACCTCGTTGCTGTGTCACGAAGGAGACGCGTCAAATTGTCAAACACGCGCCAAACTTTAGCGTGGGTAAATATTTTTCAATTAAAATGGCTGCCAGGCTATTTGCTCAGCACTTTGGCGGCTTTCATAAAAATTTAGTGGTTTCATAGTTGCCAATTGGCATCGGTGGAAAGGAGCACGACCAAGAAATTGCATGATGAGCAGTTATAACGACATTGCTGTTATTTCTTCGAAAGGCAATCAAGGTAATCAACGCAAGGTAGTAAGGAATTTAATTAAAATGTTAAAAAAAAAATTAAATAAATGAAATTTCAAAGTTGAGGAGTGCAATGAAGTGGAATGGAAAAGCTCATAGATGTGGATTCTTTATGGTGTTTTTTTCTTATTAAAAGTCTATCATAGAATTTCAAGCAATGAATATGCAAATTTGTTACTATATTCTCAGTTTTGTGGAATTAAGGCAAACAATCGACGAGTTATTATATTTAATCAGATAAAATATTTTCATCAATATTTATGAATATTTTTATTATTTTTGTTTTAAATTTTTCATCGTGAAATAAGCATATTAGATGTACACAATCATTTCAGCCCACAAGCTGCATTATATTTAGTATATGGCTTTCTTCTAATTAGCCAAGCACTTTAACAGTTAAGCACACAAATAGTGGGACTACAAATTAAATTAAGCATACGCCACGTACTGGACAGAAGTTCTAGATAAATCTACTTTTAGCCACTTTGGCTATATGCCGCATGGTGTATGGCTTAATTACCTTAAACTTTACAAATATTTGTATGTGTATATTTGACTGTGTCTGTCGGTGAGGGTGTGTGTGTGTGAAATTTTGCTGAACTCGAAGCCAAATCGACGCTTAACTTTTGAGTACCTACGAAAAATTGTAAGCAGAGCACTGCAGACATATGAGGGAAAACTAAGTCAAACAACCAAATCACCAGGAAGGAAGAGCTGAAACCAGAGCTGCTCAGCTGCTTCGGCAAACTGTCGATAATTAGCTAGAAAAGTTTTAACTTGCCCATTAACACGCATTTGCTGCATAATGGGCCTGTCTGTCTGGCATAGATTTGCTGCTCTGTGGCAATACGTTTTACCTTTTTGGCTTTCACCTCATGCCTCGTGACGCATTAACTCAAATGGCTGGGCAATAAAGCAATGTCTTGTGGCGGTAGGCCAAAAGTTTCAACCACTTGAACTTGATGGTTAGCGGCAACAAAAGCAGCGTTCTTAACAATTGGCACAACAATGGCCAAGTGTTTTCTAACTAAAGACAGCAAAAAGGATCGAAGGCAGCCTTGAACTCGTTTCAAAAAACAAACCGTGACTGTGGCTGTGGCTGCATTGCGTGTGGCAGCATGGCCAAGTTGCAGCCACAATTGTTGCACGCACAACCACAGTCGAGTTAAAAAATTATTTAACGTCGCGTCTACCTACGTACATACATATATACGAGTTCGTATTTGCACAGCACAAAATGTACTTCAACGTGGCGGGGACAGAGACGGCGGAATTGGGAGCTGAACAAGTTTGCATGGCCTCTAATTACCTTTTTGCCTGGTTGGTGTGCCGGGCCAACTTTTTGGCCTGATAATTTCTTAATACCGAACCCACTTGATTGCAGTTCAGCCTGGAACAGAAGGCAGCTGTGCCGTGAACTGCAACAAGACGGACAGAGGGCAGTTTAAAAGCCAACTGGTACCAGTAATGACATATGATTGTGAAAGATTTGCATAGCTAAGTCACTTGATAATTAGAGTATCATGATTCCTAAGAGATACTGTCCATATAAATAAGTAATGAAAAATAATATTAATTGGTATTTAGATGCTGACTTGATGAAAGCAAAAAAATCTTTAAAATGTTAAAGACATGAACTCAAACTTAATATTTTATTCGTGTAACAGTCAGAACTGTAGTAGCTGGGAGCTGCAACTGTCGTCGAAGTAACCAATTTTCAGTAAACTCAACAACTTACAAACGATGTGCTTCTTTTGAGTGTCACTTGGCCAATTCGATAAGTGGTCCACTTTGGCCCTTGGGATGTCAATTGATCTGCAGCAGACATAAATCAATAGCTTTTGAGATTGGCAACAGCAGCAACAGCAGCAGCAGCTGCTGCATAACCGCAACACGTCAGCCTTAAAAATGAGCCGTTGCAGCTGCTTCCGCTGTCCATTAAGCCAAGTGTCCGTTTTGTCAGCGGACTGCGGACTGCATCCGCCGGCGCACCGGGGTAAAATAAGTAATTGCATTAAAGCCAGAAAAATGGCTGGCAGTTAAGCTGCCAGCTGACTGCTGCCACTGTCGTGTCGTCTAATTGAATTTTTCTGCGCCTTGCTCATTTATTAATCCGATTTCAATCGACTTGAGAGTCCCAGGTGCAGCATGGCATTTCCCAGCGAATTAATGACATTCATTAGCCACATTTAGATTGCCATCAGCCAACCTGAAAATGAAAATGGAAACGAAATCAAAAACTGAACGTAAATAGCCTTTAGTGCTAAAAGTGTTAAAGGGTTATTAACAGTTGAAGTTCATATAAGAAGCAAAGCTTTAAACAGTTTTTGATCAATTAAAACTATTCCATTCTATTATTTCAAAATATGTCAGAATATGCATTGTTAGCTCTATCTATTTTAGTAATTATAGACGGGTCAAAAGTCAGTTTGGTCTTAATGCAAATAATCGTAAATTAAAATTTGAATAAAATGATAGATAGATTGAGTAAATTTTACTAAACCTTTTTTTATTTTACTTAGTTGTCTCTCATAGGCTTTACTGTGCTGTGTGTCTAAAAATTGGGTCAAATGTTTTAGCTGGGATTTTTGGGGGGACTGCCTGCCTTTTAATTAGCATGTTTATTTGACTTTGCCCGTACGAGTGAGCGCAAAGTTTTTGGGTCTGGCTCGGAGACTAAAGAGCTGTGCCACAGGCGCACGAGGCGTATGTGTAATTTCTGTATATACACATATATGTGTTTTTGTATTTGTGCCAGCTGCTTGTGCGTTGAGTGTTGATTAAACAAATTGCAAATGAGTTTCGGTTTTTTTGTAGTAGTTGTTGTTGCTGTGCCAAACAAAGCCCTGGGTAAGACATGCACTTGAATAAACTCTTATAAAACTAAATAAATACACAGATACACAAAGACAAACTGTAGTTAAATGCACAAATAAAAGTAAATGCCGACAGTAGGTGTGCCTTTTTATATTTCTTTCTCTCTCTTTGTGTCTTTCTCTCTCCATCTCTCTTCGTCTATCTGTTTCTGTCAGTAAGTTGTGCAAATGACAGTGAGTTATTTAAGAAATGCAATTTCACTTAAGTATGCAAAATATTCAAAGTCTAATTTAGACAGTTACCCATTGTACTAAAGGATTCGACTCGGAGTTGCCTGGCAACTACCATTTTGTTGTTGCGAAAACTTGCAGCTAAAATGCTAAGATACTTAAATATTTATATGAAGAGCTGCAGCAGCAACGACAACAATAGCAGCAGTAGCTGCAACTAAACTTTGTAATCAACAATTTGCATATTTGCTTTGGCAATGGCAAAAACTCTGCCACCTTCACCTTGCGCGCAATGCTTTTGCTTTTTTTACTTTAGTTTTTTGTATTTTTTTATTGCTGTTATTGTAGTTGTTTTTGCAGAGTCCTTAGTTGCATTGTTTCATTATATTGT